>OZ030010.1:113605593-113873093 GCA_964023405.1 Apodemus agrarius
TTCTCTTATGAACTTTGTGGGCACTTGCACACCCACACACGTGTTGCACATAAACACACACAAGCACACATACACATAATGAATAATGAATGAATGAATGAATACTTTTTTTAAGTTGGTCAGCCAGGTGTGGCGGTACTTGTCTTTAATCTAGCACTCAGGAGGCAGAGGCAGATTGATCTCTGTGAGTTCAGGTCAGCCTGATCTTCATGGTAACTACCAGGCAAGCAGTTACATGGTGAGACCCTGTAAAAGAAGGAGAGAGAGAGACAGAGAGACAGAGACAGAGACAGAGACAGAGGGAGAGACAGAGACGGGGTGGGGGGGGAGAGAGAGAGAGAGAGAGAGAGAGAAAGGGAGGGAAAGGAAAAACATAAAACCGTCATGCTGTCCCTGTAGTGCCCAGTGTGCATGAAGTCCAGGGTTTGATCCCCAGCACTGAAGTCCCACATCCTCACTTTAGCTGTTGCTTCAGTGGCGCAGTGACTGTGTTTTCACAGGCTATGCCTTACCATTGACATTCTCAGGATGGTTGTTTCTAAACCGGAGACACTGATACAATCAGCTCTTAAAGAAACACTGTAGCATCTTCCAAATATGTATCGAAGAGTTCCCTTAGGATTAACAAGGCTGGATTCAAAGTTGCTCCTTCGGAAGATGTCAATTCAGCCCTATTTGCTGATGAGAGTGCCCCGTACTTAACAGACTCTGGAGACCCCACCAGAAAGTTCTTACATCTGATAAACACTTGCAACAAAGTTTCAGGACACAAAGTCAATAAACAAAAGTCCATAGCTTTGGGGGCACTAGAGTTTAGTGGGTGCAACCCACCTGCACCACGAAGGAGGCAGAGACAGGACAATCTCTAAGAGCAAACTGGCCAGCTATACTAACCATGACCTAGAGCTCTGGATTCAAGTAACACACCCTGTTTCAATATATAAGAAATGTAGGATGCTGGAGCTGATGGCTCAGCGGTTAAGAGCACTGACTGCTCTTCCAGAGGTCCTGAATTCAAATTCCAGCAACCACATGGTGGCTCACAACCATCCGTAATCCATGCCCTCTTCTGGTGAGTCTGAAGACAGCTACAGTGTACTTACAAATAACAAATAAATGAATCTTAAAAAAAAAAAACGAAATAGGAAGACAAGTCAAGCTCAGACCTCCACATGCATGTGCACATACATGCTCCTGTCACACATATGTGGGTACACACACACCACACATGAAAGGAAGTTAGTTTGCTATTACTTTTTTGTTTTTTGTTTTTGTTTTGTTTTGTTTTTTGTTTTGTTTTGTTTTGGATTTGGGTTTTTCTTTTTCTTTTTTTTCTTTTCTTTCTTTTTTTTTTTTTTTTTTTTTTTTTTGGTTTTTCGAGACAAGGTTTCTCTGTGTAGCCCTGGCTGTCCTGGAACTCACTCTGTAGACCAGGCTGGCCTCGAACTCAGAAATCTGCCTGCTTCTGCCTCCCAAGTGCTGGGATTAAAGCGTGCACCACCACCGCCCGGCTTGCTATTATTTTTCTATATAGTAATACCAAACTTCCTAAGAACTCAGGGGGCAAGAGACCCCACTGGCAATAGCTTTGAAACTATAAAGATAGTTCAGTGGGTAAATTGCTTTCCAAACAAGCATAAGGACTACAGTTTGCATCCCTATGAGCCACATAGATGTCGCACTCAGAAAACAGACACAGGAGTCCTAAGTAGACTAGCCAAATCAGTGAGCTCTTGGTTCATGTGAGAGCCTGCCTCAATATAAAAGGCCAAAATCAACCAAGGAAGAGACCCAACATCAATCTCCGGCCTCCTTTCCCAAATGTGCAGAGTACATTCATACCTAGGAAGAAATTTAACCAAGGAGGAAAAAACTACTATCATCAAACTTTTTTGTTTTGTTTTGTTTTGTTTTGTTTTTGTTTTTTCGAGACAGGGTTTCTCTGTGTAGTCCTGGCTGTCCTGGAACTCACTCTGAAGAACAAGCTGACCTCGAACTCAGAAATCCGCCTGCCTCTGCCTCCCAAGTGCTGGGATTAAAGGCATGCGCCACCAACGCCCGGTTCATCAAACTTTTTAAATGCCAAAGGCATTTTTTAAAGGTCTTAGAAGACAGAAAGACACCCCTAAGGCTGGAAATCACCAAGATTAACATTGTAAAGGCAGTTATATCACAAAACCGACCTACAGATTCAAAGAAATTGCTATAAAGATCCATGCAGTGTTTCTTCCAAGAAATAGAAAAAAAAATCTAAAATGCATATGGGTGTCCAAATAGTCCAAGTGTCAAAAGCAATTCTGAGTAGAAAAATAGATGCTAGAGGAATCACAGTGCCAGAGTTCAAGCTGCAGAGCCACCATGAAAATAAAAAGATAAATAAATAAATAAATAAATAAATAAGACACCATGGTACTGACACAAACACAGGCACATAAATCAATGGAACAGAATAGAGGACCCCCAAATGAACCCACACAGCTCTAACCAAGTGATTTTTTTTAAATGTGGGGCCCCCAAAATATATTTGGAGGCAAGACAGTCTCTTTCAACATATGATCTGAGAAAACTGGATATCCACATGTAGAAAAATAGAATGAGATTAACCGTTCTCACCTGTACAGAAAGCAATTCAAAAATGAAGCAAAGACATTACATAAGACCTGCAATTGAAAAACTGCTACAGGGCCGGGTGGTGGTGGCGCACACCTGTAATCCCAGCACTTGGGAGGCAGAGGCTTGCGGATTTCTGAGTTCAAGGCCAGCCTGGTCTACAGAGTGAGTTCCAGGACAGCCAGGGCTATACAGAGAAAACCTATCTCGAAACAAACAAACAAACAAACAACAAACAAAACGAAAAACCGCTACAGGAAAACAACTCAAGATGTGGGCATGGGCAAGAACTTTCTGAAAAAGACCCCAATGGCTAAGAAACAGAATCCGGAATTCACAAATGAGTCTGCAGGCAGTAAAAGAGCTTCTTCACAGCAAGGGAATCAATGCACACAGTGAGCAGACAGACAGCCTACAGGATGGGAGCAAAAGTCTCTGCCAGCTATGTGTCTGACAATGACATTTTGGTATGCTCTAAAAAAAAATCAAAATTATGTTATTTGCAGGAAAATAGATGGACTCTGGGGTCATCCTCTTAAGTGGGATGAGGCAGACTCAGAAAGATGAGTGTTGCAGCTTTTTCTCATATGTAGAATCTGGGTTTAAATGTGTGTGTGTGTGTGTGTGTGTGTGTGTGTACACATAAATGACACAAATGTATAAAGGAAGATGGTAGGAACCAGCGAAAGGGAGTCATGAGGGGTAGATACAAGCAACCTATAGGACAGACATGTGTAAAGATGTGATGTGTGCCGTTGTTTTGTATGCTACTAGTAGCAAATCAAAATCTATGGGCTGCTTTTGTAGCTCAGCACTAGAGCACAGGTCTCATGTGCAAATGGCAGATATTCTGGCTCAAATAAGGTAGCTCACAGAAACTTTTAAGGAAAAGGAGTACGTTCCTTGGAACCCCTACCTGTAATGTGCCCATCATTTTGTATTGCTAGGCTTCTCGGAGCTGTAGTAGACAGATATAGAGGTAGGAGAGGGCCGAGGGAAGAAAAGTGAGGTGGCCACCCGGCTTTTGTGCTGGCTAGTTTTATGTCAACTTGATACAAGCTGGCATCATCTGAGAAGGAACCCTCAGTTGAGAAAATGCCTTCACTGGGCGGTGGTGACGCACGCCTTTAATCCCAGCACTTGGGAGGCAGAGGCAGGCGGATTTCTGAGTTCGAGGCCAGCCTGGTCTACAGAGTGAGTTCCAGGACAGCCAGGGCTACACAGAGAAACCCTGTCTCGAAACTCCAAAAAAAGAAAGAAAGAAAGAAAGAAAGAGAGAGAGAGAGAGAGAGAGAGAGAGAAAGAAAGAAAGAAAGAAAGAAAGAAAAAAGAAAAAAGAAAAAAGAAAAAGAAAAAAATGCCTCCACCAGACTGGCCTGTGGGTAAACCTGTGGTACACCTTTTGATGCTTGATGTGAGTAGACCCTGCTCATAGTGGGCAGGCCACCACTGGGCTGGTGGCCCTGCTACAAGAAAGCTTGCTGAGCAAGCCATGGTGTGCAAGCCAGTAAGCAACTCTCCCCCGAGAGCTCTACCTCACCCGTCTCTAGGTTCCTGCCCGGTGAGCTCCTGCCAGCAGCTTGGACTATAAGCTGCAAGAAGAAATAAGCCCTCTCTCCTCACGTTGTTTTGAGTCATGGGGTTTTACCACAGAAATCGAAGAAGCCCTACCTAAAATGCCCACCGTGTCTTAAGTGTGGACAGGCACGCTGGCATTTTTGCCTTTGGGACTTTTGAAGGTTGGACACCTAAGGGTCAGATGCAGCTAAGTTTTCAACTGTCACCTTTATTTCTATAAAATAAACACTGGCTATTCAGAAAGCGCTTTGGTGATCACATTATCTGCTTCTGTCCTGAACAAGAGGCAGGGACTCCTGATTTTAAGGTCATTTGTAGCAAATATTTACTCAGTTCAGGATTGAGGAGCTCAGGGAACACATGTCCACAGCCACTACAGTGTGAGTTCAGCTACCCATCGAAAAGCACTTTCCTTGGTGTCTGGAGAGTCAACTGCCACCTGCAATGGTAACCTTTTTAAGCCTCTTATCCTTCTGGGTGCTCTGTATTTGGCTTCCAGTTAAAATGATTTCCTCACCTTGACTCCAGTCCTTTGGACTTTCCCAGGTCAATTCCCTGAAAGATCTCTGTTAAGCTATTAGAAAACCAGTCTGGGCCGTGCTGCCGGGGGATCGCACCCTGCTGGGATCCTCAGTTTTCTCTGGCTCTGAAGACAAAGCTTCAAACTAGTGTGCCAGGTCTCGGGTGAAGTTCACAGATCTGACTGCAGAACAACTCAGCAACCGAGATAAGTGAAGTTCGTGTATAAATGTAATGTTTTAAAAACTCAAAACCAATTCAGAAATCCTTGGATCGTTCATGTTAGTTAAGAACTTTACAGCCAGGGATCCCATCCTGTACTAGCATGACCTTGATTCACGTGCCTTACACAGTAATCCCAGTCTTGGTTCTACAACGAATTTTCGTTACAAAAAAATGAGTGAGTGGACTGCAGACCTTAAGTGTGTTTGAATGAAATCGTTTAATACACCATTAGATATTTATCTCGATTCCTTAAGTTTGGGGAGGTTTTGTCTGTCTGAATTGTCTTCACTCTAAGCCTGGGTTGGTTTTTCTTGTGTGTGTGTGTGTGTGTGTGTGTGTGTGTTGGTTTTTTTGTTTTTTGTCTTGTCGTTTGGGCACACTTATCTTCACCCTTCCTCCCTATTCCCTGACCCTTCTCAGGGTCCAGGTCGCCAGTTGTAGGTGCTCTTTGCGGCCATCCCTTACTCTGGCCAGATCAGGTGCCAAGGGCAGGCGAGGCTGGGAGGTCGCCCTCCCAGGCTCCTCCCGCGTGTCCTGAGCCACTCAGCAGCTCTGCCATTCCGCGCGCCTGGACTGGGCGCCCGCCTCGGCCCGCCCCTTACGCCGGCAGCTCAGCGCCTGGCTGCCGCTATATAAGTCGGCCATTTGCTTTGCTCCGCCCCAGAGTCCGGGAGTCAAAGCCGGTTGTCAACCCAGTCCTGTCCCGCACTCGCTTGCCTCTTCCTTTTTTGCTTTCAACATGACAGATGCCGCTGTGTCCTTCGCCAAGGACTTCTTGGCTGGTGGAGTGGCCGCAGCCATCTCCAAGACTGCCGTAGCCCCCATCGAGCGGGTCAAGCTGCTGCTGCAGGTACGTTCTGAGATCGAGGGGCCCAGGCAGGAAGTAAAGGATCTGCACAGAAAGGGGGTACCCTAGCGGGAAAGTGGGGCTCAGTCCTTCGATTTGGGGGCAAGGTGAAGGCCGGGCCTAGCCCTAGTGTCAGATCGAAAGGCAACCCGGAGGAAGGCGCCTTTAAGGACCTGGAGTTTGAGTGTCGCAAGTGGTCGGGGCCAGAGGGAGCAGAGGCGCTCGGGACCGTCCCCAGCACAGAGAACTAGGATGGGGCTGCCGGAGAGGCTCTGTCTAGCCGGCATTTAGATCAAGGGCGATAGGCCTGAAAGCAGGCGCTGGAAAACAGAGCACCTGCCCTTACCGAAAACCTCAAGGTCACGGCAAGGAGATTACAGCTTTGGGCAGGCCACGCGGACCGGTTCCGCGGCCACGCAGCCGGCGAACAACGCGCTGCAGGCTCGCCGGCCGGCGGGCCGGAAGTGGCCACCGGGAAGAGCATGTGCCGGCTCCGTCCGCCCCCGCGCAGCCCCTCGCCAGCCTTCCTGCCGCGCGCTCGCCGCGCGCTGCCTCCAGGGGGCGCACGCGGGCGAGCGTTTAGTCGTCGTCACCAGCACCCCTCCCGACAGAAGTGGGGGCGGGGCGGAAAGGGAGCAGCTCCGGAGACCTGAGAAGTTGACTGTGGTCACCAAGGTGACCGTGTCCTGTGCAGGTCCCACCCTAACGCCTCTGAACCTGACCTGGCAGGAATGACCTTTCTTCCTGGTCTAAAGGTCATAGGTACACCTGAGGGTGCCTCACTCACAGGGGCTGAGGCTTACTACTTCTGATGGTGCGGCTTAATTCTTCAACGCTCCTCCTTCCCCCCTCCCCCCAATAGTGTCAGCAGTTAGAATTGTCCGGCTCATGTGATTCCGAAAGCTAGATTTAGAGAAAGGGGAACCAACCTTAAAGCTTTTATGTGTGTGTTTTTTTCCCTTTTCCCTTGTGGTTATAACTCCCCATTGCCTTTTTCCTACCCATCAGGTGCAACATGCCAGCAAGCAAATCACGGCAGATAAGCAATACAAGGGCATCATAGACTGCGTGGTCCGGATCCCCAAGGAACAGGGAGTCCTGTCCTTCTGGCGTGGTAACCTGGCCAATGTCATCAGATACTTCCCCACCCAGGCTCTCAACTTTGCCTTCAAAGATAAATACAAGCAGATCTTTCTGGGTGGTGTGGACAAGAGGACCCAGTTTTGGCGCTACTTTGCAGGGAACCTGGCATCAGGTGGTGCCGCTGGGGCCACATCCTTGTGCTTTGTGTACCCTCTTGATTTTGCCCGTACCCGTCTAGCAGCTGATGTGGGCAAAGCTGGAGCTGAAAGGGAATTCAAAGGCCTCGGTGACTGCCTGGTTAAGATCTACAAATCTGATGGGATTAAGGGCCTGTACCAAGGCTTTAATGTGTCAGTACAGGGCATTATCATCTACCGAGCTGCCTACTTTGGTATCTATGACACTGCAAAGGGTAAGTTTGCTATATGCTTAGAAGCTGTGGGAGCTTTGGGTACTTATTTGCAGTTTTAGGAACTCAACCTAGGGCCTCCTGAATACTAATCCAGGGCTGAGCTGCCTCCCCAAGCCCTGGGTTGTTTTTTTTTGTTTGTTTGTTTTTTTGTTTTTTTTTTTGTTTTTTTTTTTTTTGCCCCTCATGTATCCCTGGCTAGCCCGGAACTTAGTATGTAGACCAGGCTTCCCATTCATAGCCATCCACCTGCCTCCGCCTCCTGGGTGCTAGGATCGAAGGCATTCACCACTGCACCCAGTTCCTGATTTGCTCCTTTAGATAAGGTTTTTGATGTAGCTTGGGCTGACCTTAGATTTCAGGTCCTCTCGCCTTAGTTTCTTAAAGCTAGCTGGGTTTTTTTTTTTTTTTCTTGTTGTTACTTTTTTTTTAAAAGACAGGCTAGCAATATCTTGCACCAACCTAACAAAACCCCAATGCTCATTTTGTTGTTAATTGCTGAAGGAAGCCAAATTCATCCACTGTGAAGCTCATGGTAGAAATAAAATGTTAGTTGGGTATAGAAAATGGGTCAGCCAAACTTACATTTTGATTAAAAAAACAAACTCTTTATTTTCAGGAATGCTCCCAGATCCCAAGAATACTCACATCTTCATCAGCTGGATGATTGCACAGTCTGTCACTGCTGTCGCTGGCCTGACTTCCTATCCCTTTGACACGGTTCGCCGTCGCATGATGATGCAGTCAGGACGCAAAGGAAGTACGTTCTGCTTGAGCGGAAAATAAAAAGTCCCATGGGAGCGGGGCAAGTTGTAGCCACAAATGAGCGGGTGGCTGCCTTTAACAACTGCGGTCTGGGGCTCGAGAAGACAGCCAAGTGGTAGAGTGTTAGTCCACCATAGTCAAAGCCCTGTAGTCAATCTCCAGTGTCATTAAAATGCTGTAGGCTGTGAAGGGGTGAAACGGGACAGCGTCCCTGCTGGCTGCACAAGTGCTGTGAGCAGACAGCCCTAGCCCTTTAGATGCCTGTGACATGGGGTACTTACATGAAGAGGTCGGCCCTGTTCTCCAGTCACTCACATTATTAACACTTAAGTAATGCCTGTGCTAATGTGTAAATGCTGGGCTTAAATCTGCCATTAAGTGCTTAGAATAAATAGCTCAGTCAGTAGTAGAGAGTGTAGCATACACAAAGCCTAAGGTTCCATCCTTAGCATGGCAAAAAAAAAGTGACATTACTTTGGAGCCGTTCACCTGGCTTTTGGTCATCAACTCCCGTGTCTTTATCTTTGCAGCTGACATCATGTACACAGGCACGCTCGACTGCTGGCGGAAGATCGCTCGCGACGAAGGAAGCAAGGCCTTTTTCAAGGGTGCTTGGTCCAACGTGCTCAGGGGCATGGGTGGTGCCTTTGTGCTTGTCTTGTACGATGAGATCAAGAAATACACATAATTATGTCCTAGGTGTTCTCCCCGAGAACAGGCATGTTGTGTAATATACCATATCCTGAACATTCTGGACAGATTCTCTGGGTTTGTCTGTTTTATCAATGGCAACTACCAGTTGAAAAGTGGGAAGCAATAATATTCATCTGACCAGTTTTCTCTTAAAGCCATTTCCATAATGACAATAATGATGGGACTCAATTATATTTTTTATTTCAGTCACTCCTGATAATAAAAAATTGAAGAAATAAAAATATCCAAAACCAGTTTTGTTTGTTGTTTGTTTCCATATAAGAAGCTGCTTCCTGGGGGATGGGGTGGGGGAGTGCTGCCTTTGAATCGAGGCCAGCGGTATCTCTTGGGGTGAAGAAACTTTAACACAGTTTCTGTGCATAACAGCCCTCCCTGGCTGTCCTAGAACTCTGTAGACCAGGCTGGCCTCTGCCTCCGCAGTGCTGCGATTGAAGGTGTACAGTGCCATTATATGGCTGAAAGGACTTTAGAACTAGTCGTCAGCAATCAATTTTGCAAGAAATAACTTGGATATATACCCCTGGATTCCCAATTCATTAGCAAAATAGAATTTGGGATCGGTGTATCCCAAAACTTTTTGGTCCGTTGCCTGTAGCTTGTCATAATCTGTATGAGCTCCCAGAGAGTATCCTGTACCTGTTTTCCCTATTCCTGTGGTTAAAACAGTCATAAGCCAGTTGTTCACTTTTAAGTGATATTAGACTATCGCCCCATTTAAATGTTTAATTTTTAGGTAATCATAGTTGTCAGTTTTCATCCAATTGCCTTCTTCACCTGGCTCAAGCCATTTTTAAATCTCAGTCAAAGCAGGGGATTAGGGCTGGCACCTTTCTATAGTGCTGAGATTGCAATGCTGTTCAAGACTATGGAGAGTGCTGGATGACAGCCGCCTGTGTCTTGCCTGACCTGCTCACAGCTTGTCAGTGGAGAATGTCCCTGTTTCTATTGGATAAGCTTTTATTTGGGATCCACAGGGCAGTATTGCAAATTTAGATCTAGCCAGGCAGTGGTGGTTGCGCACGCCTGTAATCCCAGCACTTGGGAGGCAGAGGCAGGTGGATTTCTGAGTTGGAGGCCAGCCTGGTCTACAGAGTGAGTTCCAGGACAGCCAGGGCTACACAGAGAAACCCTGTCTCGCGGGAGGGCGGGGGTAGCAAATTTAGATCTTCATTAGGGCTCAGAAATCTGGTAGGTTTTGTTAGTACCATGAGATTTATATGAAGAATAAAGTATCCCGTCCCGCCAAGTCTCAATATGCACAGGAAGTAGGATGGGTGATCACACGCACAGATAAAGCTTGGGAACACATCTGCTCCCTGGAGTGTGTTAAAGCTGTTCATAGACATATGGTGGGGTTGATTGGTGATGTCTGGGAGGTGCTGCATACCGACTGGCCAAGCACCTGAGTAACGGGATAGCTTAGTTCAGAGCTCTGTATTGACAAGGAGGTAACAGCATTCTCTCCTGTGTGAAACTTGCACTTGGGGTTGCTTTGGCTCAATTCACTCCTCTTCGGTGGTCATTCTTTGTTCAGGCAAAGATAGAAAAGAGCATCATTATTTTTTTAATTATTGACTTTATGTGTGTGAGTACACTGTCGCTGTCTTCACACACACCGGAAGAGGCATCCGATCCCATTACAGATGATTGTGAGCCACCATGTGGTTGCTGGGATTTGAACTCAGGACCTCTGGAAGAGCACAGTCAGTGCTCTTAACTGCTGAGCCATCTCTCCAGCCCTTGGAGGGAAGTATTTTTAAAGCAGTGTTGTTCTGATATCACAGAGGCCTGGGCTAAAATCTGGACTCTGGGTTCGGCAAGTTTCTTAATTTCTCTAAGTTTCCATTTTTCATATACCATAAGGATAATGACAACCTGATTCAAAGGCGAAATTTGTTTATGTGAACCAGATGTGATAGAACATACATGAGAAGCACTCCCTTAATGGTACCTGTGATCATCAGGAGGTAGTTGAGAATTCTACGATCAGAAGTATACTGTATACCTCAGGCAAGTCGGTTACTCTCCAAGAACCCCAGTCACCTCACTGGTAAAATGGCAAGATAATGACACTAGCCATATTTCTTGGGGGTGTTATGAGGATAAGGAAGCCTGGTGAGTAGTTGGTATGGTACATGGCATCTAATCGACACCCCAAATGTGAGGTTTTATCTTGCTACTCAGCACCCATTCCTAGTGAACAAAGTACAGCAGTGCTTATGAATAAATTCAAGCCCACCTTAAATGAAGACTAGACATACCACAGTGTGTAGCACTGATATAAAATAAACTTCAGCCCAGGCTTTTTAGTTACAGATTTTGTTTCCTGAAAGGGAACAAGAGGCTCTCTCCACTTAGGATTTCAAACACAATACAAGAGGACCCAAGCCCCCTTTATGGTTATTACAATAGATGTGTACTCACTGAGCCGCCAGCTATTAAAATAAATGTAGGACTGGGCATTAATGACCAGAAAGCAAGAAGTGGTACCTCCTGTCATTGGATGGCTGACACAGATGAGGTGGTGGTGGTGGCGGGGGGCGGGTTTCTGTTGTTGTTGTTCTTGCTATTCTTGTTGTTCAATGATTTTTGAAATTTAATTTAAAGACAAAGTGATTTTAATCTCTCCAAGCTGTGCAGGACAGTGCTATAGAATTCATTATGCCCATTATGTTCATGCAAACGTTGACGGTACACAATCTTAGCAACACTCTAATTTATGCTGTTGTTTTGTGACGATTCAATGCATAACAGGATCTGTGGAGCCCCATTCCAGGTGAGAGAGGCGGACTACAGGTCAGCTCGTGCACGGCCAGCGCGTTTCCCATTCCAGAGGGCCGCTCCGCTCAGCCTCTGGAAGCAGTGTGCTGCGGGTGCTCCAGACCAGACCGCCAGGGGAAGGGAAGAAGGGGTGCCTTCCCAGAGGGGCAGCCGTCGTGGAGGGTAAGTCATTTAAGCCATTATTTTTGTATTAAAAGAGATGCAGATGTGCTAGACGATGCCTTTATTAATTTGAATGTATTTAAAAAAAAAAAAAAACCTAAACAGCAAAGTGAGTTCTTGTAAACAAGGACCATTGCTGGCACTTCCTCGAGACTCCTGGGGGGAAGTCCATTCAGTCTCAGCTGTTGCGGATACTTTGGGAGGAAAAGAAAACATTTTCAAAGTATTGATGTAATGTGCAGTGGGTTCCGAGCATCCGTGTTACCAGAGGGCATTCTATTTCTCCTTTGACATTTGTGGGGATGGCATGTGTAAGTTGCTTTTTCGTTTTTTAATAAAATGTCTGTACATCGTAATCAAAGCCAGGTCGGAAAGGAAAGGTATAAAACGCACAGTAAATATCTCTGCATCTGCCTCTTCCGTTCCGGGCTCCCTCCTTAAAAGTCACCATTATTGTCAGTTTCTGATCAATCTATCCTCTTCACATTGATGCTTATCATTAGAACAGTAGCTGATTTATCGGAACCATATCCTCACCAGTTGAATTTTTAAATGTCGTGATTTTTTTTTTTTTTCCGGAGGAGAGTATCATTAAGCCAGAGCCAAGACTCACATATTGTTGTTAGGGGAGAGGTAGCTTCTAGACTCTAAGCAAGGTTTACCGAGCGTGCCCTTTATTAATACCCCAGACCAGTACTTTCCTTTGGGGTTTTAGCCATGATCACTGAACAACCAGGGGGCAAATCCCCAAACCATTTCTAACATCGGAGCCTTATTTTGTCCTCCATGAAAGATTGAATCTGGGGAGAGGACAAACTCTAAAGTCTCTTCCAGTGTAGACATCCTCCAGCTCCATCTTTTTTTTTTTTTTAAACAAAAAAGGCAGAAACAATGAAAGGACTTGGATTGGGTGATTTAATCCTCCCAGAACTCATTTGAAAATACCTAACACAATTGGAACTGCATCGTTTCTGACTCAGGGCAGTCATTTTCAGACTGTGTGGGTGGGTTGGTGTTGGCAAGCAAAATTACAAATGTAAAGATTTCCATCAATTTCAGGACCAAGAAGCAAAGGCTCGAAATTACAGCTCAGGGTTGTCGGTCAGAGGTGATCTGATTTATCTCCAGATAATTAACATCTGTCTTTTCAAAGCCTAGTCCTATTATGTGTAATGTGCACTTCTGTATGCAGGTTGAAATTTATTTAAACAACGAATGCCGGACGCTGCAATTTGGGGGGATGCGTTGTGTTACACTCCAAATGTTCGGAGGTGCTTCCCCAACATTTTGGCCATTATTTGCTGCGTGTGCAGGTGAACAAGGTCAGAGGCATGGCGCCCCTCTTAGCCAACTGCTCAAAAGAGCCTTTGGTATCCCAGCAACAGATATAAACACTGTTCAAGTGACAGATTGGGTGGTTGCTTTCACTGGACCCTTTCAGAGACAAAACTGAGTTGAATTAAAGGAGCCTATTAATTTGTGGTTTTCCCTCTGACTGTCAACAGAGCGGCAACTGAAGCAGTCCTGAAACTCCACGCTGGGGTTGGGGAGGAGGCGTCTATGCCCTTAGGCCATTTGCCTACTCAGAGAATACATTTAGTACTGTGAGATTTAAAAGCTGATCTCATTAAAAAGCATTTTGCTGCCTCGGTTTTTACTCCCAGAACGGACACACCCAAAGCAAAGTCTCTTCTAAATAGCTCTTGAGAGGTCAATTTCCAAGGGCCCCCAGGATCGTGAGTGAGCAGCGCCGATGGCTGGCTGCAGAGAAGGAGACGAGTTAGCCGCACAGGCAGAGGAGACGGTGTGTCCTCCTCACAGGCATCCCTCCCTCCATCCTCGCAGGACCCCTCCCAAGCCTTAGAAAGGGACCCTCAGTGCATTCATTTGTTCCTATGGTTCGGTAAATTTTCATAAGCTTTTAAAAACAGGCTCTTGCCGGGTGGTGGTGGCGCATGCCTTTAATCCCAGCACTTGGGAGGCAGAGGCAGGTGGATTTCTGAGTTCGAGGCCAGCCTGGTCTACAGAGTGAGTTCCAGGACAGCCAGGGCTACACAGAGAAACCCTGTCTCGGGGAGGGGAGGGGGAAGGGGGCTTTCAAATTCCATAAGCTAATATTTCCGTAAACCCTGTATCCACTCCTGCTGGGGAATTGGAGGTGATATAGTAGTTTCCAGCCAGCCCAGTATACCAGGGCAGTGGGAGACAGAAGCTCAGGACTTCCTTATTACTCTTCCAGAGCGGAACACACCACTCATAGACTTGCTGTTCAGGACTGCTCAGAAGCGTTTAGGCTTTTCAACTGCTACAGTGTTTCACTTAATATTCAACTTTTACCTAGCTGCTTTTTGTGCCTCAGTTTCTCCATCTGGAATACAAGAATAATAGAATCTACCTGGGGGGCCGGGAACATGTTAAATGGATTAATAATGTAGAAAGTTCTAAGAATAATGCTAGAGACCTATTATGGGCAACTTTTTATTTTTGTTGTCTTTGCTCATTTCTATGTATGTATGTATGTATGTATGTATGTATGTATATCTATCTATCTATCTATCTTATGCTGATAAGCAGAACCAAGGTCTCACTTAGGCACATCCTATATAACTGGGCTGTATGGGCAAGCTTCCTTACAATTTTAATACTATTATAAGGGCTAATTGCTTTATCAAGATATTTTATTTTCATGCCACCGATGGGAGGCTGGCGTAACTGATGTATTCTTGGTCTGCACATTTTACTCTTCCTGCAGTACTGGAGATACACTTAGGGTTTTTGCCTGTTCTAGGCAAGAATTCTTCTAAGGTATGTCCATAGCCCAATCTGCACAGTTTTTTTTTTCTTTTTTTTTTTTTTTTTGAAACCAGTCTTTAGAAAATTCCATATGTATTTGTAGAAAGTGAATCAGACAAAGGTTGTAAAGGAAGAAAAGGACACTCCTGGAATGGACTGGACAACGGGCACTTGTGGTTTTATTTTACAACACTGATTATGAAAGGGAGCAAAGGCCAAGATTATATCCGGCCTGCCTGCCTCCAGGCAGTCTGCGCTGCTCCGCCAGCCAAGCCAGTGCAATCGCAGGGCCCTCGCCGCTCCCTTTGCTCCAACAGTATTTCAAGGAATCTGTGAGGCCCTTGCCTGATTGCCCAATCCGGTGATTTCACTCCTCCCTAGAGAAAGAAACTGCTGAGAATAGACAAGCCCCTGAGACCTTTAAAGGCAATAATCTCCTTTCACTTTTGCAAGTAAGTCCAGGGTTCAGGAGTCCATTCATTGTTTAAAAAAAAAAAACAAAACAAAAAAAAAACCCTGCGCTGTAAAGCTGTAAGAGAATGTAGCTCAGGGAGAGGGTAGCTCAGGGGGCCCTCCCAGCCCAAGGCCAAGGTTCAATGCATTGCAAAAAAAAAAAAAATGTTAAATAATTTTTAAAAGACTGTGTAGTAAGTAGCTTCACTCTAGACAGGAAGGCCAGGAGATAATAAGTGCTCGAGCATCCTGCTTCCAATTAGACAATTGCCCACAGAATTTATAATCCTACCTCGGCCCCGAGTCTTCCTTGAGTCATGTCACAGTCCATCAGTCTTTCCCTCAGAAATACTGGAAACTAATGTTGTGCTTGAATGCATACATGTGTATGTGTGTGTGTGTGTAGTATGTACATGTGTGTGTGCTTGAGCAAGCATATTGCATCCAAGAAAGCAACTTTTTTTTTCCCACAAAGGTCAATTTTATATTAGTAGATCAATTGATTGATTAGTTGGTTGATTGGGACAAGGTCTTGCTATGTGCCCCAGGTTAATTCTGAACTGGCAATCTTTGTGATTATCTTATCTCAGCTGTCTGAATACTGGGTGGGATATAGGCATACCCCATCATATCCAGCTTATTTCTTAAATGGGGCTATAGTTCTTTCCTGAGTTTCTAAAATCAGACAGATTGAAGAGAATGCGCTTCTGGTGATGAAATAATTGCTACAACTCCATGCCGGGGATTCCTCTCAAGCTACAGACTCAAGATCCTGGCCCAGTATGTTGACCTCTCCCATGTCAGGTATTGCACTAAGCACAGTTTACATGAATTCAGTTCACCAGCCCTGCTATGTAGGTGGGATTATTTGCTTCATTTCACAGTTGATAAAACTGAGTTGTAGCAAGGTGAAGGAGTGTGCTCTGCTCCTCAGCCTTATCAGAAGAATTCTAGGAGGGCCGGGTGTGGTGGCGCACGCCTGTAATCCCAGCACTTGGGAGGCAGAGGCAGGCGGATTTCTGAGTTCGAGGCCAGCCTGGTCTACAGAGTGAGTTCCAGGACAGCCAGGGCTACACATAGAAACCCTGACTCAGAAAAACAAAAACAAAAACAACAAAAGAAGAAGAATTCTAGGAGAACTTCAAGGTGACCTATTGGGCATGAGCCATAAAATATATTGAAATGTGAATGGTAGTAGGCTTGTAATTCTTGAATTCTAGAGACAGGAGGATCTTGAGTTCAAGGCCAGCCTCGGTGCCTATGGCCAGCCTATGAAAATAAAATAACAATGAAAGCCACCAGATAGTTTTAGTATCCACCAACAAAAAGTCCTTTGGACAGATACCAAACAGAAATTTGCATTATAAAAAGCACTGCCTACAGGGACCACTCTTAGCAAGTGGGTGGTTTTCTATTTTAGCCAAAATTAGGAATCTTTGTTGCACGAAATACTCAAATCTAAAGCTCTGGATTTAAGTTTTATTTTATTCAAATGTCTTCAGCTTCTCCAAAACTGGCTTGCCGTTAAAAATTATTTTATTTGTGTGTGTGAGAGAAGGGGGGAGGGAGAGGGAGAGGGAGAGGGGGAGGGGGAGGGGGAGGGGGAGGGGGAGGGGGAGAGAGAGAGAGAGAGAGAGAGAGAGAGAGAGGATGGAACTCACCAGATGGCTTAGACAACAAGCAAGTTTACCCAGTGTGTCCTAGGCTCGCCTTTTAAATGAAGGGTCTTAGCCTACTCTGCTCAGCACCTCTTGTGTGGGGGACAGCAGCCTGAGGCTCGAGGGATTAACTTACTTGCGTGAGGCCCCAGTTAACAAATACAAACACAGGAGCCAATGACTTTGGGAGCCCCTCACTTTTAGCCAAGGTGGCACTCAAAAAAAAAAAAAAAAAGAAAGAAAGAAAGAAAAAGAAAAAAGAAATGCTGAGGCCTTGACTTTGGACTACTTGCTCTGATTTTTTGAAACATTTCTTTCTTTATCTGTGTGTGGGATGCCCGGACGCCACTGTGTAGGGGGGAAGCAGAGGAGAGGAGTCAGTTCTCTCAGTCAACAAGTACTTTTATCCACAGAGCCATCTCATCGGCACCGGACTGTACCTTGGTTGGAGAGATAGTACCTACCGCTCTGTTCTGTGACTTGTGCACACGCTCATGGTCCCATGCACGGGTCTTTAAGTTCGGCTCAAACCACACCTCCTCTACAGTTTGCCTACAAGTACTCCACTTATGTCAGCTCCACAAAGGGGGGAAGGGATTTTGTGCGTTTCATTCGCGGTTGTATCCTTAGCGCCTAGGCAGAACAGTACCTAGCAAGTAATAGATACTTAAGGAACGTTTGTTCAACCAATCATTGTCATTGTTACATTGTATGGCAACAGAGTCTGTCTCCAGGAGGTGTTCTGTCTTGTTTTTTCTTTATATTCCCAACATGGTACAGAGAAGCTAGCCCACATATAAGATGTGTGCTTAGATGGATACAATAGGAGTTTGATCAGAGGCACGGTTTCTTTTGTGTCGTTACATTTTGCAAGAGAGATCATCTGAAAGGCAGGAGCATGAAACAATCCTCAGATTGTGGACGCCAGATGACTCCACTTCAAATGCTTTTACCATTCTTTGAACATATGCTGGCCACGCCTTCCTGAACTTCTAACACTAGGGCCCTCCATATAGCACTTGACGGGCATCTGGCTGTAGTAATGAACACTGGCTATCACGCAAGATGATTTGAGCCACTCCAAGCGGAGAGGGGCAATCACGTTATTGGAACACCTGAGGACACTGCCATTAGAGCTGTACCAACCGCATAGCCATGTGACTAACTAGGGCTATTAGACCTGGCGTGCTCCTAGGCCTGAGCCTAAAGTGCCTTACTCTTAAGCCCATCCAAAGAAAGCAGATGAAAACTTAGAGTGCATACGAGGCTCCGACAGCCTTAAAAAGCAAAGCCAGTGCGCTCTGTGCTCTGTTTTTCTTGTATGCTGCTTCCTCTCGTAATAATGCTCTTTGCCATTTCTTCAGCTTTTGCCGTAGGGCGGGACCTTCCTCAAATTGAATGTGGCTTCTATTTAATCCCCCCAAAAGTATTTTTTTTTTGGTTTTTCGAGACAGGGTTTCTCTGTGTAGCCCTGGCTGTCCTGGAACTCACTCTGTAGACCAGGCTGGCCTCGAACTCAGAAATCCACCTGCCTCTGCCTCCCAGTTGCTGGGATTAAAGGCGTGTGCCACCACGCCCGGCCAAAAGTCTTAAAATACAGCTGCTGTAATCTCCCTTTCCCAGATGGAAAACGGAGGCAGACAGTAACTACATATATATATATATATATATATATATATATATATGCATGTCCTGGAACCATCTCCCCAGGGATGTCACCACCCACGGTGGCCTAGGTCCTTCCACATCAATCATTAATTTTAAAAAATTCCCCACAGGCTTTTTGTACAGAGCCAATCTGATGAGGGCATTTTCTCAACTGAGGTTCTGTCTTCCCAAGTGATACTCGCCTGTGTCAAGCTGGCAAAAGCAAATAAAAAAAAACTAATTAACACATAGGTTTCTACTTCAAGAAAGTCAGCCACCGATGGTCTGGTGTCCGGAAAATGACCAGGAGGTCTTGGAAGTGAGAGTGGGTTAGACCAGGAAAAGTGGGCCTATTTGGGTACTGACCCAACATTTACATATCAGAATTGCCTATGGAGAGGCGGTTCTGCTCCTTTCCAGCTGCGTTCCTCTGGGAAAGACACTCTTAATTCTCAGCGCTTCCGTTTGCTCTCTTGTAAAACAGCGTGGGGAACGCCACCTGTCTAGCGCAGTGGTAAGGATTAAAAGAGTTACTATTTTACCAGAAGCCTGGTTAAAAACAAAGCAAAAGAAAACCAAAACAAACAAAAACAAAAACCGAAGTGCTTCAGTGTTCCTGCAGCAGCCGCCCGCCCATCTGGTTTTCTCAGATGGCGGGCCTTAGCCTGGGAAAGTTTGCCGGGCGCTTTCTGCACGGGGGCAGGCACACTTTTCCGCTGGGAAAGTGGCGAGTTGAAGGGAACGCCCCTGCTCGCCACGCCCAAAACCAAGGACAAATAGGGGAGAAGGCTGGGACCGCCCCAAGCGGAAATCGCAATTGCGATGGGCGTAACGGGGGTTGGGAGCCGCTTGGTGTCTGACTGGACAAAAGAGGAGCGGAGGAAGCGGCAGCAGCACAGCATGGTGCACCCGCAGGAGCGGCGGCAGCGGCATAGCCGTCACTTCCGTCTCCCCTTGGCCACCTCCCGGCCGATTTCTAGCCGCCCGTCCTGAAATTACCTACAGAGGGCGCGCTTCTTCACGCAGCCCAGCCAGTCCACCCCACAGGCTGCCCGCCAGCTATCACAGTCCGCCCCGCCTCTTCCACGAAGCCTTCCCAGCCTCCGCTCCAACCATTCGCTTGCTGGCTTGAACCCTCAGAAACGTCACCAGCAGTGCATAATATAGAATTTGGGCATGTGCTGGCTGGTCGGCTGTGTGTGGGGGACGTGTTAGGCAAGTCTTAGCTCCTCACCAATAGCATACCTAGTATTCCCTTCAGTGGCATATGCTCAACGAATGCTTGGCGGGCCTCGGCTTGCTGTAGAAGTTCCTGAAGGAGACTTTCAGGGTCCCAATGACATAGCGCCTTGACTAGATGGGGTCAGTGTAACCCACCTCTGAGCACAATGGCTTGTGCAAAGCTACGCCATGTGCAGGGGGATTCATTGACTTTTTTTCCCCAAGATTTATTTATTATTATATGTAAAATACACTGTAGCGAGCCGGGTGGTGGTGGCTCTCGCCTGTAATCCCAGCACTTGGGAGGCAGAGGCAGGCGGATCTCTGAGTTCGAGGCCAGCCTGGTCTACATAGTGAGTTCCAGGACAGCCAGGGCTACACAGAAAAACCTTTTCTCGGAAACAAACAAACCAACAAACAAAAAACTCAAAACAACAACAATAACAAACACTGTAGCTGTCTTCAGACACTCCAGAAGAGGGCATCAGATCTCATTACACGGATGACTGTGAGCCACCATGTGGTTGCTGGGATTTGAACTCAGGACCTTTGGAAGAGCAGTCAGTGCTCTTAACCACTGAGCCATCTCTCCAGCCTCATTGATTTTTTTTTTTTTTTAAGATTCCTCAGCTCCAGTTTTAACGTAGAACCCCCTGATAAACTTGATTCTTGCCCTCTGGAAAGACTGCCCAGGGAAAATGACAAGAGCAAGAGTTTTTGTTGTTGTTTTGTTTTTGGTTTTTGGTTTTTTTTTGGATTTGTTTTTTTTGTTTGTTTGTTTTGTTTTTTGCTTTGTTTTTTGTTTTGTTTTGTTTTGTTTTGTTTTTTGAGACAGGGTTTCTCTGTGTAGCCCTGGCTGTCCTGGGACTCACTCTGTAGACCAGGCTGGCCTCGAACTCAGAAATCCGCCTGCCTCTGCCTCCCAAGTGCTGGGATTACAGGCGTGCGTGCCCCACTACTGCTCGGCAAGAGCAAGAGATTGAGTGTGAAAAAAAATCCCTCATGCACACTAACTTGTGTGACCCCACACAACTTCTCCGGGCCCTTCTCCGGGCCTCATCTTCCACCTCTGCATCTTGGAGTCTGTCACGGGAGCAGGGCTGATCAAAGAGCACAGTCATCACATCATGGTTTCACTTACCTGATGAGAATATACTTCAGGTAGTAGTCATTTGAATTTCAGGTTTTTTTTCCTTAGTTGAAAGATGAAATGGAAGCGGCTTTTGTGACAATCATGATAAAACAGCCCCCCCCCTTTTTTTTTTAACTGGAAGGGCATCTACAAAGGTTTGCCACCTTTCCCACTGTTGAAATCCACGAGAAACACGCAGAAAATGCTTCTTGGGTCTAAACATAAGATCTGTATATAGATGCGAGAGCTATGGATAGAGAACACGCAGTGTGTGCTAAATGCATTATTCTGACTCTTGAGTTTCCCAGGGAATTGTTCGATGACTTCAGACAGGAGAAGGATGATTGTGGCCAGGGGTCAAGAGAGACTCCACCATGGAGGCAAAATTTAAGACGGGCCCTGGTAACTGGCTTGAATTTTGGCACAGGAGCATGAAGAAGAGAGTGAGCGATCTCAAGGCATGACAGGGGTGATGGTGCAGAGGCAGGATGGCACAAAGGGAAATCACAAGGGCCACTAGACACAACCTCTGGGTAAAACACTGTCCCGTGTGGGCTCTCGGTATCTGGTTCAGTAATCAAGGAAAGGGGGAGGAAGGGAAGGAGGAAGGGAGGGGCAGGTTATTTAGCGAATTGAAATCAAAACTTCCTACAAATGGGAGTTGGGACAAGTAGACCAGCAGAAACTAGAATACAGCTGCGAAGCAAAAACTAGCCTCTCCCATGAGATTAGACGCTCTAAAAGCGGAGACCAGAGACATGCCTGGTTTGTTCATCCCTATATTTTTAGAATAAAAAAAAAAAAAAAAAGAGCCGGGCGTGGTGGCGCATGCCTGTAATCCCAGCACTTGGGAGGCAGAGGCAGGCAGATTTCTGAGTTCGAGGCCAGCCTGGTCTACAGAGTGAGTTACAGGACAGCCAGGACTACACAGAGAAACCCTGTCTCGAAAAACCAAAAAACAAAACAAAACAAAACAAAACAAAACAAAAAAAAAAAAAAAAAAAAAACAGTGGTCAGCGCCAGAGACAGGGAGAGGAAGATGGAAGTCAGGGCTAGTTGGTGAAAGGGTTAATGGAACGGACACAAGAGAGTAACAGGGGTGAATATGATTGAAATACGTTATGCATATGTGTGAAAATGTCACAATGAAACCTGTTACTATGTATATAATTCATTCATGCTAATAAAGGTATATATATATATATATATATATATATATATATATATATATATATATATAACAGAACACTAGCCAGCACACAGAGAAAGTTCTAGAAAAATTATCTGATGGTGGGAATGTGGCAATGGTAGCAAAGGCAAAGAGTGTGGAGGGTTTCAGTCCTCATTCTTATTTCTTGCCTGGGTGCCCTTGGGCAAACTGCTTAGTGTCTCTAAGACTCCTTTTCCTCTCCAAAAAAGAATGTCCGTCTGGGAGTTGTCCTGACCATTAATGAGCATAATGTGTTTGAAGGGCATGCTGCACCCCTTGGAGACAGTAGATAGCAGGTTTAGTTTTGCTTTCTCTTGCTGCGTTAAAGACCATGATTAAAAGCAACTGGAGAGGAAAAGGTTTCTTTGGCTCACACATCCATTTCCCCGGGCCACCACTGAGGGGACCCAAGGCAGAAACTCAGGCATGACAGGAACCTGGAGGCAGAAAGCCAAGCAGTGAGTATGCAGAAACGTTCCGTGGTGGCTTGCTCTCCATGGCGCCCTCTCCGCTGAGTTTTTCACACAACACAGGTCCACCTGTCCAGGGGTGGGACTGTCCACAGAGGGCGAATCAAGAAAATACCAACTTGCCCACAGGCCAATTTGGTGTAGGCATTTTCCCGATGGAGAATCCAGATGATTCTAGCTTGTGTGAGTTGACCAAAACAGACAGACAACAAACAAACAAACGACACCACCAAGCAAAAAGCACAGCCGCCATCGTGATCACACCGTTTTGACTGGGGCTGATGCCTGTGCATCGCTTTGTCCACAGCAGGCAGCCAGATAGTGTTGATTGTCTGACAGGTAGGCTGGGACCTGCAGGCAGTGCGAGCTTCGCATTGGAAGTAGAGAAGCAGATGATGAACATGTGTCTCTTATCATAAGAAATGGGTTGACTTGAAAAAAAAATGCCAGGCAGTGATGGCACACGCCTGTAATCCCAGCACTCTGGGAGGCAGAGGCAGGTGGATTTCTTTTTATTTCTTATTTATTTTTTTATTTTATTTTATTTTTTTTGTTTTTCGAGACAGGGTTTCTCTGTGTAGCCCCGGCTGTCCTGGAACTCACTATGTAGACCAGGCTGGCCTCGAACTCAGAAATCCGCCTGCCTCTGCCTCCCAAGTGCTGGGATTACAGGCGTGTGCCACCACTGCCCGGCCGGCAGGTGAATTTCTGAGTTCGAAGCCAGCCTGGTCTACAGAGTGAGTTCCAGGACAGCCAGGGCTATACAGAGAAACCCTGTCTCAAAAAAAAAAAAAAATCCAAAAAAACCAACCAACCAAACAACAACAACAACAACAACAACAACAACAACCAAAGAAATGGGTTGACTTGGAAGTCCAGGGATGAGGTTGGTCCAGCAGTCAGGGTATTTGCTCCAGGCTGGGATGGTGACCATAGGGTTAGCAAGAAAGGGATGGCAGGAAAGAGGGCATTTTCCTCTTTGGTTTCTTTGGTTTTGTGTTTACGAGCATGACTGAAATTTAGGAAAGGGGCCAGAATGCCGCCAGCACCTGCTAAGTGTTATTTACCAGCAGATTCAAGTGTTGAATGCCAGCTACAACACCCCTGCCATAGACTAAAGAAACCTGAGACGGTCACAAGGTACTCCTGATCAGTGGGGTCAGAATGGCCAGTCCGCAGACTGTCAGTAAAAATACTGGGTAATGTCAGACTTTGCATATATTTCTTCCCCCTTTCCTCGAAGAGTCAGGAAAGCATCGTCCACAAGGGGGCAGGTGATGTCTGGCCAAGTCCAGTCTTAGCAGCAATTCCGTGATGTTTAAAAAAGTCTTCCCCTAGATGGTCTAGCTATCTGTACAAGCACAGAAATGGATCTCAAAGGCATTCCTTCCCCCTGCACTATTAAAAGGAACATAGATCACAGAGGCATTCAAATTGAGATGTGGTGATGCGCCGAGCCCTGGGGAAGTCCTGGCTGGACTATGAGACATGGATGACTGATGCATTAGTCTTCCTTCTGTCCATAGCACGTGGCTAACCTGCTGTCTGCATCTCCTTAACAAGGCGAGAAGAGGCAGAGTGATGTCCGAGAGAATCCAGGCTAAGGTGGTGTGGAAATCCAGAAGAAATGGAATTTGGGGTTTCTCTATGCCACCTTGGAATTCAATATGTAGACTCAAACTCACAGAGATCCACCTGTCTTCTGCCTCCCCAGTGCTGGGATTAAAGACACATGTCACCGTTGCCTTTGAGAGTTTAGGGCACAGCTCTAGGACCACAGAGATCTGGGTTCAGATCCCAGGTCACCGTCTGAGGTCCATTGCCTGGGGCACACTGCTTAACCTCCTGAGCCACACAGTTTTTCATTAGTAAAATGGGAAGAGTCAAACCAGTGATCACTTCAGAGGGCGGCTGTGAATTTTCAATGACATCATGCACAAAGGAGAGGGAAAGTGGAGGTCGTCAAGAGTCTACTGGGCTGGCCCTGGTGACTGTCCACTCTCAAGGACAGAGTCTGCTATCACGGGGCTGGGCAGATGCTTGGCCTGCCAAGCCCAATACAGAATCAGCCGGGTTTTGCCAGGAGATTGCTTTGCTCCTGGTCTCAACTCTAAGAGGTCAGTGAAGTGATTGGAAAGAAAGAATGAAGAAAAGGGGGATTAGCAGAGTCCTCTCCTCCTCTCTAGGCACAGTATTTATTCATTGAGTCAGTGATTGGCTGATGAATATGTGTATGGGTGTTTTGCCAGTGTGTATGTCAGTGCAGCACATACATGTAATGCCCATGAAGGCCAGAGAAGGATGTCCATTCACCCTGGGACTGGAGCTCATTTAGTAACTGTGTGGGGGTTAGGAATTGAACCTGGATCCTCTGGAAGAGGCCAGCCCCTAAACCGCACAACTGCAAAATGCTCACTCCCAGGCCTGTATGTCCCGGTAATTTCCTTTTCCCCAGGAATAATACACTAGAAGGAGATTCTTTTTGTATAGCTCATTTACTTACTTATAGTTTTGTGTATATGCTCTGTGTGTGTGTGTGTGTGTGTGTGTGTGTGTGTGTGTGTGTTCACATGTGTCTGCAGGTTTATCCACATGCGCATGCTCACATGGAGTCCAGAAGTCTTCCCTTATCACTTCCCACCATCATTTTTTGAGACAAGATCTCCCACGGAACCTGGAGCCCACCATTCCAGCTTGACTGGCTGGCCAGCAAGCCCCTGGCATCCGTCCATCTCTAACCCACCCAGGACAGGACACTGTGCCTGGACTTTTCTGTTGGTGTGAGGGATCCAATCAGACCCACATGCCTGCACACTTTGCCTACTGAGGCCATCCTCATTGCTGGGGTTTTGCTGCTGGGTGTAGCAGTAGTTAGGTTTTTATTTATTTATTTATTTATTTATTTATGTTTTTTTCGAGACACGGTTTCTCTGTGTAGTTTGGGCTTTTCTGGAACTCACTCTGTAGACCAGGCTGGCCTTGAACTCAGAAATCCACCAGCCTCTGCCTCCCAAGTGCTGGGATTAAAGGCGTGCGCCACCACCACCCGGCTAGGTTTTTAATTTTTACAATTAATTTACTTTATGTGTATGGGTATCTCATATATATATATATATATATATATATATATATATATATATATATATATACTATGTGCATGCCTGGTGCCCAGGCTGGGTCATCAGATCCTCTGAAACTTGGGCTTTGGAGTTACAGATGTTTGTGAGTCATCTTATGGGTACTTGGAATCAAACCCATGTCCTCTGAGAGAGTAACAAGTGATCTTAACCACTGAGCCATTTCTCCTTCTGTTTTGTTTTCTGAGATGGGGTGGGGGTGGGGGTGGGTCTCACACTATGGCAGGCTAGCCTAGAACTCCCTATATGTACTAGGCTGGCCTCAAATTTGCAACAATTCTCCTGTTTCTGCCTCTTAAGTGCTGTGACCAGCATGCCAAACTGGAAGGAGATTCGATTTCTTAGGTCCAGGACCTCCTGCAATGTGTTTATTGCCATCTGTACGTTTACCTTGCCCTGTTAGCAGATCCCAGCAGGGCCCCGACTTGGATCCCACAAAGCTGGGATCCTCTCTGGTCAAATGGATTAGCCCTGGGTATTTCTTGGTTACAGGTCTTGGTAAAAGAGCCCTAACCAAGAGATAATGGCAAAAGCATTTTATATATTTATCTTTGGGGCATTATAAGTGACTTTTTTTTTTGGCACTGAGTTTCCTTTCCTAAATATGGTTGGCTTGGGATAATATTAAAATTTATTTTATGGGAGCCAACAGGAGAGTAAATTAATACCTTTCCAGGCAAGTGGTTATGGGCTCGTAAGCATGATGACTTTCGTTCCAGGTACCACTGCTTACTGTTTTGTTTGTCTTTCTGGGGCTCACTCTCCTCGGTGCCAAACACAGCCAGCACACTTCACTGAGTGTTTTTATAGCCTATGTGAAATCTAAGGCATTTTACATGGTCTTACTCGGGCCCCAAGCCAGAACGGTCCAGAGGCCCCACAGTCTTAGTCCAGTGTTGTGCCAGGAACCTCTGCATAAAGTAAACTTCAGGGTACCCGCTGCCTCTCTTGCCCTCTGTGGACTGTGTTTCCTCCTGAAGCCCCGTAGAGACTAACTTCTTAATTGTCTTCTCAGGACGGTGCAAATTCCTATCAGCAGGTTTAGGCAAGAGCAAGCAGGTGGTGTTGACCTGAGATCACCTGACCGGAGCTGTTGGGAAACATTTCTCTGTGCCAAGGGCAGGGCCAGGGCCAGGATGTGTGCCCAAGGTGAATGGCTATTACCTGTGACGAAGCAGAAATAGCTCTTACCTCAAGGAGAATTAAGAGTTGACGAGGGAGCAGAGCTCCAGGGTATTGCAACTACAAACGAGGTAACCATGTTCTGGAGTCTTTAGAGTAGTAGCAAAAGAAAAGTCAGACGCTTTCCGTACATTAGTGGAAACCTCAGGCAGGTGGTTACAGCAAACTGAGGCTAATCTCTGCTCTAGGCCTCGTGTTATCTGACGGCATTCTTAGCCTTTGGCTTGGGAAAGTCGGTTGTCTGTCAGTACATTCCCAAAGTTTTCACATGCTAGTCACATGTATAGTAAGTCAGATAGACAAGCGGCCAAAGAACGGCTGGGAAGGAGGCTAATGACAGCCCGTGCTAGTTTGGCTCTGTATCTGTAACATCCCAACTCCACAACCACGAATCTCTAATCAGTCAGTCAGGCGTTAGACTCTTTAACAAAAGGTGTTTTTCTTCTGGGAAATTCATTTCAGACCTTTGCACAGGATAGGGTGAAGGGCAGGGTAAGAAACTCAAGCCACCAGCTCGTGAGATGGTTCAGTGGCTAAGATTACTTGCTACTAAACTTGACAACCCGTTTGGTGCCCAGGACCCACAGGACGGAAGAAGAGAGCCAACTCCTGAAAGTTGTTCTCTGGTTTATAAATACAAGTTGTGGCGCATAAACACTCGTACAGACGCATACTCACCTTCACATACACACAAACAAAATAAAAATAAATAAATGTAAAAAAGGAAAGAAGCCCAAACTTGGGGAAGGGCACCTTCCTCCTCTTTTGCCTTAGGCAGGTCTCACCTGCCTCGGCATTTTTGTCTGGAAGACAAACCTTTCCTTTCCTTCCTAAGACTTTGGGAAAAAAAATACTTGAAAACAACTGTCCTGGCTAAAACCAGCATTCTGAGCCAAGGTCAATTCAGTCTATATCTTGTCTCCTCCCTAGTCAACAGCCCAGTGCCTTAACAATGCTTTTTGGGAATCTTAGACAGAAGGACTCCCACCAGCTCAAGGTCAGCTTCAACTACATCACTGAGTTCTAAACAAGCCTGGAATGCAGTAAGATCTTATTTAGGAAGAAAAAGAAATGGAAGGAAAGAAAGATGGAAGAAAGGAAGACAGGAAGGAGGGAAAAAGGAAGGGATGGAGAGAAAGAAAGAATAAAATGTCTAACTTTCTTACATATTTACATAAGCATCTCTCCCTCATTTTCATTTATTTTTTGTGTGGGTGTCAGCAGTTGAAGCTGGGTGTTAGCATTGCTTCTAGGCTCCGCCCCACAGTTACCTGGCAACTGTCAGGTATGCCTGACTCACTATAAAAGGGGCTGCTTGCTCTCCCCTCACTATCTTACCCTCCCCTCTCTGCCCCTTCTCTCCCCATTCCCCTCCCCCCTCTCTCCACGTGTTCATGGGGCAGCCTCTTCTTTCTCTCTCTCTCTCTCTCTCTCTCTCTCTCTCTCTCTCTCTCTCTCTCTCTCTCTCTCTCTTCCTCCCTCCTTCTTTTCCTTGCCCTAAAGAAACTCTATTCCATACTATGCTCATCGTGTGGCTGGTACCCTGGGGGGGGGGAGGCACCCCCTTTCCCACATCATACCATACCGCGCCTCTACCAAACATATCCCTGGCTTCCTTTTCTTTTTTATAAAACGCAACACTGGGAATTACTTATTCCTGCATGGGCAACATGTGTAAATCTACAGTGCCAAAGTCCCCGAGCATAAATGGCTTGCAGGTACCAGGCTGTCACTCTCCCTCCCAAGATGGTACCCTACCTCTCCACAGGCCATCTGGGTTACCGCCACATTCTAGAATCCCCTTTTCGAGATCGTCCATGCATACATGAACTCGTAGCATTTTAGACCTGATGAAAGCATTCTTCCTCATGTTTCTATTCTGGGCGCCCAGCAGAGCGCCAAACCTACGTGTGCCTTTGCAACAGTGGATTGATTGAATGTCTGTTTTGTTCTCGGGTTTGCCACCCTCATCCTAACCACAAAGGTGACCTAACTGTCTTGGAGAAGTGTCTGGATTCATGGCTTAGGTCTAGTCAGGATTTCCCAAGACTGGCATTCGCAAAATAAAGTAAAACCACTCTGTTCTTGCTTAATAAAAACAATTCATTTTCGTTCAGGATAGTTCTCAGACTACCCAGATGCGCGTGTTTTCTTCCCTCCTCCGTATAGAGTATTAAGGCAGAGCTTAGGCCTGGCTCTTGCGTGGTTGATGATTCCCTAAGGGGAGGGATGAAGAGACTGGTGTCGCTCTCACCCACGGGGACTCCCTAAACACAGTTGGAAACTGAAGCGCAGAAGTTTAGCCGGTGCTGTAGCCCACGGTTCCTCGACTGTACCGCCTCCCCTCCCCCACCTTTCTCACTCCCCACCCCCACCCACTCAAATGGCAAGGGGGAAGGGCTGGATTTTCTGCACTTGATCCTAGTAAAGAGCCCGAGGAAGAAAGGAGAAGGGAGGAGAGACAGCTGCCCCTCGGCCTGCCCTATTCTGATTGGCTTATCAGCTCAAGGAGGCCGCCGAGCAGAATGGTAAAGAAAAGACGAGAGCAGAGTGGCCCGGGCAGGCATCCTGACTCTGCCTCTTACAGATTGTGTGATGTGGGGCCTGCCGCTTTGTTTCTTTGTGTTTCCATTTCTTTCACCGTAAAGCGTCGAGGACCGACAGCTGTACCCTTTTTAAAGAACGCAGTGGTGGTCGAACAAAGCGGTAGGAACGCCATGAATGAGTCACTAGATTGTGAAGCAGTTAGGAGCAAATAGTAAATGCACTATGTGTTGTTTTGTAAAGTGTAATCATTTCATTCATTCTTTGAGACTCAGCAGCCCCTAACTACTCCCAGATCTACCTCCCACCTCGTTGCTACTTTCTTTCTTTTTTTCAAGACAGGGTTTCTCTGTGTAACAGCCCTGGCTGTCCTGGAAATTGTTTTGTAGACCAGGCTCACCTCTAACTCAGAGAGATTTGATTGCTTCTGCCCCCAAGTGGGCCACTATACCCTGCTATTAATTTTTAATACGATATTTGAATGGTTATGTGTATATAATGTAGTTTGATCACAGTCACTCCCACTGCCAAATAATTCCTCCCAGATCCATCCCCACTGCCCCACCCACTGTCCACTTTCATGTCCTTTAAAAAACAAAACAAAACAAAAAACAAAAAACCCACTGAGTTCAATTTGTATTGCCTATATAAGAATGGGTGTGTTGTTTTTGTTTTGGTTTGGTTGTCGTTGTTGCCTTTTTAGATGCAGTCTCCTGTAATCCAGTTTGGCTTCAAAACTTACTATAGAACTGGAGAGAACCTTGAACTTGGGATCCTTCCGGTTCCGCCTCCTGAGGGTTGGGACCACAAGGCACCATTCCTGGTTTCTATGGTGCTAGATATCAAACACAAGGCTTTGCACAGGCTAGCCACCAGCTGAGCTACTTCCCAGCCCTTATATAGTATAGATCTTATATAGAGAAAAAAGAAACTACAACAGCGCCTATATTCCGGCTAAAATGCTGGTCTAAAGGCAGAATTTGCAGCCGGCGGAGTAGTTCAGGGATCCAGCCTTTGCCTTGAATGTGTGAGGCCCTGGGTTCCCTGTCAAGCCCTGGAGAAACACAGACATCACAGGTGTCCTCACAACTCTCCACCTGTGCTGGTACTGAGACGTGGCACAGGGGGAGCCCCCAAACCTCTTGGTAAATAAAATGAATAAAAACAATAAAGAAAATGATCCCATAATGCCAATTTTCTGAAAAACAAAAACAAAAACAAAACCCCATTTACATTAAACTAAAAATCAGTGCATACACTCAGAGGCTGGAGGAAACAGAATTGTGTATTGGAGGCTAGCCTGGGCTATGTAGTGAGTTCAAGACTGGTCTGGACTACACAGTGAGACTCTGTCTCTAACAAAAATATTAACGAGACTGGAAGTGATGGTGCACCCCCTTAAGCCCAGCACTTAAGAGGCAAAGATAGGTGGTTCTCTGTGGGTTCCAGGCTAGCCTGGTCTACATAGCAAGTTGCAGGTTACCCAGGGCTATATACAGTGTGATTTTGTCTCAAAAAATTAATTCATTTTTTTTTCAAAAAGGGTTCAGTGATAAAACATAGGCATACAGGAGTTCCCAAGGTTCCATTTCTAGCACTATAAAAGAAAACGAAACAAACAAAACAATAACATGTGTACTTTGCTAACTTTTTCCTGGGGCTGTTCTTGCTGCCTGACTGAGCCTCTGGGGGGCTGAGAAGAATCCTTGGAGACCTTCTTCAGCAGCACCTTCTGGGAAGAGCTGTTCAGGCCCTGAGCGGGGATCCGCTCTCAGCTTCCCCCAAAGGTGTATGTGCTGCTATGGCAGCGGGCCTGAGGAGACCTGGGAGGAGGGAGAAGCCACCGGGCTGCCCAGCAAGACATCAACCCGGCGTCCATTAGAACTCTCTCAGCTAGAATGACACTCTCTCTGCAAGGAGGACCCCAGAGCTTCCCTGTGCCCTTCAAATGTGGGGCTGGGTTACCGCCCTAGCCCCTCCCAGGCTTATTTCTGCATTAGCCTGATACGGAGTATGCTCTCCAAGTGGCGCAGTCGCAGAAGGGCTTCCACAGTCAGCTCACCTAGGTTAGATGTCAGGGGTGAGTCTTCGGGAGAAACCAGAGATTATCAACTAGGAAGGCTTCAGAGCATCTAGAGGGGTCCTTGACAGCCCTCCAATTTCCCTTAGAGGTGCCCCCAACCATCCCGATGACCCTGATCACACACACACAGACACATTCCTTTGGCTTCATGCTCAATCAGGGCTGGATCCACCTGTAGAGCAGTTCAAGGGCATGTTACCCTGGGACACAGATCTTGCCTACACATGGTTTATTTTACTGTGGTTCTAGAGAAATGAGGGTGGAGAGATAGCCCTAACAATCAGTATACACGTGTGGACTCAGCAAATGCTTGTTGAGTGCATGTTATGAACAAAGTCCCATACCACGTACTGAGGGCGGGGGGGGGGGGAGAGAACGCAAGGATGAATCAAGTGTGTCCGGTGCCCTTCTGGACTTTGTCTTCTGACAGCGAAGCAAGCGCTCTCTCTATTCCCCTACCCCCTCTCTGTGTGTGTAAGATGGCACATTAAGGAAAAATATGGCAAGTTGAGTTCACTCCCCAGATCCCAGAGTAAGAAAGCTGACTCCAGGAAAGTTATCTTCTCAGCCGGGCGTGGTGGCAAACGCCTGTAATCCCAGCACTTGGGAGGCAGAGGCAGGCGGTTTTCTGAGTTCAAGGCCAGCCTGGTCTACAGAGTGAGTTCCAGGACAGCCAGGACTACACAGAGAAACCCTGTCTCAGAAAACCAAAAATAAATAAATAAATAAATAAATAAATAAATAGTTATCTTCTGGCTTCCACATGCACACAGTGACACTAGTGTACCTGCACTCATGATGTGCATAAATCACACACACACACACACACACACACACACACACAGATGAAACATTAATAGTAACTATGGAAAGGGTTAGGAGATGTCCCTTATACTATTTTAAATCATGCAATGTTGTATAAATTTAAATATATATCTGTATGTATGTACACACACACATCCATATGGGATATCTCCTGAGCACATACGCTAAACTGGGTACTGCTAGATACTGTGGATACACACAAGAGAAGAGAGAGAGAAACCTTTACCCTTATAAGAGGCGGCAAAACAGGAAGGCATCTGTGTATGGCACCGCCGGGATGACAATAGAGGTCTGCAAAAGTCTGGAGAACAAGCAAGGGACAATGATTAACACGCAGGGACTGTCCTTAAGCGCCCAGAGCCTCCGCTGCTGTAGAACATGGCTGCTGTGTGGGTGAATGGCGCCCCCTAGAGGTTCTCACTGCAATTTAGGCCCCACTCTCCAGGCTGGAAGAGAGGAGCAAGGCGGGAGAGGAGCGTGGTCCAAACTGGCTTGAGTAACTACAGATGGAGTGTGGAGGCTGGAAACACGTTGTTTTGTAATGACAAAAGACAAGACTGGACAAGAACTGGTTCATTAGAAGCTAAGTCCAGGGAGGGATCAATGAGAAGCAAGACACCTTTTAGTAACTCCTGCAAATTGCGTATTACATGCCAAGGGAAGAATGTAGATAAACAGTAGAGAAATTGCGCACTACTTAAAAAAACAACCCTTTATTTTATTTTAAAGTATGTATTTATGTACCATCTGACTGTGGGTTTGTGCATGTGAGTGTTGGTGCCCACAGAGGCCAAAAGTGTCAGGCCGCTGGAACTGGAGTTCCTTACACACAGCGTAAGCCACCCGCTGTGGGTACTGAGACCTGAAGCCGGCTCCTCTACAGGAGCAGTGTACACTCTTTAACCGCTTGGCCATCTCTTCAGCCCCTACTACTTTTTTTAAGTAGTAAATCAAAACTGATATCATTAGCTAGGCACGGTGGTGGCTCACCCCTGGAATTTCAACACTTTGGAGGCCGAGAAGAGGATTGTCTGGAGTTCAAGGTAATAGGTTCCAGGTCAGCCCGAGCTACATACAGAGTGAGATCTGGTCTCAGGAAAAAGAAAAAAAAAGAAGCGCTGATGTTACTGATGAAACAGATATGGAGCAAGTAAACATCAAACAAGGGCACACTGTTCCCGTGTAGTCAGAAAGAGCACGAGCTCAAATATTAGTGGGAGAGGAAACTAACGTATTCAAAAGGAATTCTCGTTTTTAAAATAAAAGACCAAAACCGTGGACACTATCAATACATTCTGTATTAGGGAAAGTTTAAAAGAACAACTACATTCAGTCTGACCCCAGCACGGGTCCTATAATTGGAGGGGAATGTGTTGTAAGGAACACATTTGTATCAACTGAAGAAACTGCAGGAAGTTCAGGAGATTAAAGTAGTGTATGAGTTATATTTATGAAATCGATACTTACAGAAGATTGGCTATATAAAATGAAGTCTTTATTTTTCTGTTTTTTTTTTCCAAGTTAGGGTTTCTCTATGTAGCCCTGGCTGTCCTAGAACTCAATCTGTAGACCAGGTTGGCCTCAAACTCAAGAGATCTGTCTGCCTCTGCCTCCTGAGTGCTGGGATGAAAGATATGTACCACCACCCAGCACTGGACACCTCTATTCTGAAAAAACACACAGGAGAGATAGTTAGATCAGTACGAGCATGTACTGCTTTTCCAGAGGACCCAAGTTTGTTTTTGTTTTTTGTTTTTTGTTTTTGTTTTTCGAGACAGGGTTTCTCTGTGTAGTCCTGGCTGTCCTGGAACTCACTCTGTAGACCACCCTGGCCTCGAACTCAGAAATCCGCCTGCCTCTGCCTCCCAAGTGCTGGGATTACAGGCATGCGCCACCACCGCCCGGCCAGGACACAAGTTTGATTCCCTGTAACTCCAGCTCTGGGGGTGTCTGATCCTTCTGGCTTCTGTGAGCAGCTGCATTCACATGCACATATTCATATATACATAATCTTCAAAAAATACAAATAAATATTTTGAAACACATGGAAGAATGTGGGTAAAGGACCACAGCACATAAAACTTACTCCCAGCCGGGCGTGGTGGCGCACGCCTGTAATCCCAGCACTTGGGAGGCAGAGGCAGGCGGATTTCTGAGTTCGAGGCCAGCCTGGTCTACAGAGTGAGTTCCAGGACAGCCAGAGCTACACAGAGAAACCCTGTCTCGAAAAACCAAAAAAAAAAAAAAAAAAAAAAAAAAAAAAAAAAAAAAACTTACTCCCAAATTTGCCAAAAATTGTACGTGTTTGTGTGTAGTTTATGTAAATATAACACACATTCATCAAATGCATATACACTCATATGTAAGTATGTTTGTTTATGGGTTTAAATTCCTATCCCCATATCAGCAAAGTGTGAACAGAATGTGTAAACTCACATGGCAAAAAAAAAAATATGAGCACAGTCATATTTTTCCACAGTCACTTCCACAGCAAGTGACTGTGGAAGAGATTCTGAGTCATTTCTCTTTTTTTTAATTTACTATTATATGTAAGTACACTGTAGCTGTCTTCAGACAAACCAGAAGAGGGCGTCAGATCTCATTGCAGATGGTTGTGAGCCACCATGTGGGTGCCAGGACTTGAACTCAGGACCTTTGGAAGAGCAGTCAGTGCTCTTAACCACTGAGCCATCTCTCATGCCTGAGGTGTTTCTTATACTGTCCACCCCCCCCCCGACAGGGTTTCTCTGTGTAGCCCTGGCTGTCCTGGAACTCACTTTGTAGACCAGGCTGGCCTCGAACTTAGAGATCCACTTGCCTCTGCCTCCCAAGTGCTGGCATTAAAGGCGTGTGCCACCACCGCCCGGCCTATACTGTTTTTTTTTTTTTTTTAAGATTTATTTATTATTATATGTTAAGTACACTGTAGCTGTCTTCAGACACACCAGAAGAGGGCGTCAGATCCCATTACAGATGGTTGTGAGCCACCATGTGGTTGCTGGGATTTGAACTCAGGACCTCTGGAAGAGCAGTCAGTGCTCTTAACTGCTGAGCCATCTCTCCAGCCCCTCTTAAGACTGTTTTAAGTCTTGCAATGGTTTAGAATTGGAATTCATTCATAAATGCGAGACTTTTAGAACATGGCCAGACACAGGCTGCAGAGGCCCTGGGAATGGGGGGAGTGGGGTGAGATGAAAGTAAGCTGGGCCTTCACGGCGGAAGCAGGCGGGCCTCTGTGAGTTTGTGGCCAGCTTGGGCTACAGAGCGAGCTCCCGGCTGGCCGGGGCTACAGAGTGAGACTTGGTCCTTAAAAGGAAAAAGAGAAACGGAAACAGCGGGGAGATGCTGGGGCTTTGCACACTAAGGTCAGAAGGTGAACTGAGGTTACACTCTGTAGTTCAAGGGAAGGGCCTCAGAGGACGAGTAAGGTCGGAGCAAATACATACCATCACTGTCTAGGTAGAGTGCACAGTAACCATCCCCTGAACGTCTGTCATGTATGAGAAATATCATACTGGAGGTATGAAGATCTAGAAGACACAATGGTCACTTTCCAAAATATCTGGGGGGTAAGCACCGAGAAAACTAGTCGGGATAAAGTTCTGGGGGCATCTGAGACAGCTGTGACAGGGCTGAGGTATTGCCAGACTTTGCAGGGACAGGTGGAGGCTGCAACCACAGTGAGCTCTCCTAGAGGCCTGGAAGGATTCGTAAGGTTTGAAACGCTTTCCCACGGAGTTAACTCATCAGCTCTTTTAACTGTAGATTGATCTTACATCTCCATGCACGTCTGTATGTGTTTGCATGTCTATGCCACGTGTGTTCAGGTGCCAGATGACCCACCTGACACGGGTGCTGGCAATCAACCTTAGACCCTCTGAAAGAACAGCTCTTAACCACTGGCCAGCTCTCTAGCCACACAAATCCTTTTAAATTGTTTTAATTTTATTTTAAGCCGAATGGGGGTAGTACACACCCTTAATCCCAGCACTTGGAAGGCAGAAGCAGGAAGCTCTCTGAGTTCCAGGACAGTCAGGGCTACACAGAGAATCACACACACACACACACACACACACACACACACACACACACACGTACGCACACATGCACAAATATTTTGAAACATGAGCTTGCCAAGTTGCCTAGGCAGGCCTCGAACTCAAGATCCTCTGCCTTAGCCTCCCAAATACTGAGATCACAGATGTGCGCTACCACACCCAGCTCTGTACAGTGACTTCACACCATTTTAATCATTATTAGCCACAAGCATAAAGACAATGGGAATCCAGGTTCTAGCCACTAAAATGCAGTCGCGTCTTTCTGTAACCCCATCTCAGGCCTCCGCTCTTCCAGATGCCCCGGAAGCTCTGGCAAGGGCGTGTGCTGGGAGGCTGTGTGAGTCCTGGGATGTGTGTGTTGGGCAGGTCTTGGCAGCCAGTGAAGGGTTTCTAATTTCTCTTGAGGTTTGAGCCTTTCCTTTTTAAGCATTTATTGACCCTTTAACATCTGTGTCCTCACCCTGGTCACTTCCCATCCTGTGTATTACGCAGAGGGATCACCACCCTCTCAGCTGCACAGGATGTTCTCAGGCCGATGCCAAGAGCAAATCGAGTCCAGTCAGCACTTCTGCCAGCCTCTCCAGAGACACGGGGTACAGCAGCGTGCTTGGGGGTGGGGTAGGCAATAGAGAAAGGCTGGGAGAAAAATTATTGGCACCTGGACTTCCTGGTTCCGGACCATCTGGCTCATAAAAGCCTGTTTATGAGTGTGTGTGTGTGTGTGTGTGTGTACTAGTGAGGTTTCCCTTCTTCCAAGTGTTAGCAGTAAAAAGGGATACTCTCTGCCCAAGATGACAAGAGGAAGGCTCCCCTGCAGGACTTCGCACTGTGCATTGTTTTTTGCCAGAAAGAAATCCTATGGTCCGCCAGGCTTAGACTGGTGGATTCCTTCAGTCACCAAGGCCTGATCTTTGTACTGAGTGCTAGGTAGGGTGGAGCAGGGGACTATACCAATAGAGAACTTTCAGCCTGGGTGCCAACTATGAACACTCCTCTGTGCAGTAATAGCAGAGAAAGGCATCAAAACATGGCCCCAAACTGCACTGGAGCACTCACATCTGATCAGCTGCTCACGGGTCACCTAAGGAGAAAAGATTGGTACAACACATAGAATAGCCTGAGTAGACAAGGTTCATGCAAAGCTTACACGCAGAGGATGGTCAGAATGCTGGGTGGTTTTCCACCAGGAAACAGTGTGCCAATCCTGGCTCAATCAGCAAGAGGCCCGACTTCAGACCTAAAGTTTCCTGGCCACCCACTCCTTCTGCTCAGTGTAACCAAGGACCAAAGTGTAGATTCCAAGACAGACAGACATGGCTTGTACCTGTAACCCCAGTACTTGGGAAACTGAGACCGTAGGATTGTTGTGGATTCCAAACCAGCTCGAAGAGACAGTGAGATCCTGTTTCAACTAAACTAAATTAGAACAGAAAGGTACCCCCAGAAGTAGGTTCTGAGGCTCTGGGTAACACCTTAGAGACAGAATAGGATTTGCACTGGCCCCATGCTGTGGCCTAGCGTCTTCAGTATCCCCCAGCCTCTCTGGAACGCCTTCAACTATCAATTCCAGCCCAGCCTGGAGCATGGCCAAATGGACCAAGGGCTAAGCTACCGTGCTCTGGACTTCCTCCTACACTTGTCTTCTTCCCTTTAGGCTTGGGTGCTTGCCAGATGTGCCTTCCAGAATGAGGGCAAGTGTTTTCCACCTACTCAGAAAGGAATGGCCGACCTATGGGAGGACCACCGCTGCCCGTTGATCCCCGGCGCACTCATCCACGGTGGAAGTAATGCTTTGGTGCCAGCTCTGGCCAACTCTAGAACCGAAGCGCTGCCATCCATCCAAGGGAATGGGAAAGGGAAGTCGGAGGGGCATTAGGGATCCAGAAGTGTGCTTGGCTGTGTAGGTGTGTTTCTTCCTCTCGGCCCATGGCAACGGATTGCTACATTTTTCAGCTGTGTTAACCGGTTAACCGCGCATGAGGGCTGGGGAGGCGGCCCATCAGTTAAAGTGCTAAAGGTGAGGATGTGAGTCTTCAGAAGCTCAAGTCATTCAAAAGGCTCGGCGGGTCACCTGGAATTCCCAGTACACGAGAAGGCAGAGGCAGTAAGTGGCTGGAACGAGTTGGCTGGCCTGACTGGATGAATCTGTGAGCTGAGGTTCAGTGAGCTACTCTGCTTCAGTGGATAACGTATAGAAAGACTGACGGAGACATCAGATGTCAACCACAGGCCTTCACAGACAGACAGACAGACAGACAGACAGACAGACACCACATACACGCGTGCGCACGCCCACAAATGCAAACATGTATATAAGCATGCACACATACCATATACATAATAAAATTAGAAAAATACATGGAATTGCTGTGGAAAGTATTTCAACAGCATGTTCAAGGCCCTGAATTCAGTCTCCAGTATTGCTAAAATAATAATAATAAAAAAAAACAAAACAAAAGAATACATAAAGTTAAAATCCTATTAAAAACCAAGATGATTAATGTCTCAAGCTCATCACTTCCTAATCATTTCACTACAGTGTATTATTACCCATGAGCCTGACATTATTTATATCATGATACCCGAGGGGTTGAAATGTAAACTGATGGGCAACCGGCTCTTCCCTGAACATCACATTGGAAAGGTCGGCTTGAAATTAGGTATGGTAGCAAGATTTAAAGCTCAGAATCTGTGAAAGCTAGAAACCAGAGTCTGACTCAATGCTCTGCTGACTAAATCTAAGAAAATAAAGGGAGGAAACATTATTCAGACTAAACCGGAAGGTTTGCCACATGTTACAGTATGAGTAAACCAGAGAGACAGACACAGACAAAGGAGATTAACTCCCACTGTTCGAAAATCATTAGCTTATTTATCAAAGAAATTGCCTTCACTGTTGATAAATGATATTCTACTATCCTTTCCAGTTCACACATAAATACAAGTATCAACCAATATTGATCTATCGAAATTGCCATAGAAATGAATTGGCAAAAATCAAAGCATTTTGTGAGAATCATGTTGAAAAATACATAACAAATATCATATGACTATTATATGATATTTGTGTATATCTGGACTAGGAACACAATTTGATTAAGTTATTGCATACACATACATATACATACATACATACATACATACATACAAACATACAAACATAGATTTCCCCTAAGAGAGTTGGCTGTTAAACTTTTAGCAGCACTGGCTAAGCCCAAGGTTCAAAACCACTTTGGCACCAGAAATGCAAAGGTCAAAGGTCCTAGAGGTAATTCAACTGAATCTTGACCAAACCAAAGAGGGCAGGCAGACAGGCATGTGAGGAGAAAACACGTGTGTGTGTGTGTGTGTGTGTGTGTGTGTGTGTGTGTGTGTTGATTTTTCTTTTATCTGAGACAGGGCTTTACTTTGTAGTCTTGACCAGCCTGGAACTCATTATGTAGACCAGGCTAGCCTTGAACTCATAGGCGTGTGTTTATTTAAAGCAACCAGTAAACACTTTTTAAATATTTCTAGGCTGTAAAATGCAAGAAGGCAGAGACTTTGCCCTTTTTATTCCTAGCAGGTCCTTTGGCACCAAACTGGTACTTGGCAGGCACTGTAAGGGAGAGGCACTCCTTCCATTTTTCTCGAAAACTAAAGGAAATGCGATAGTTCTTACAGTGAACTGACTTTAGCTTCATTACAATATCACCTAGAAATGGCCCTGATTGGAAATCTGGCCCTATCCTTGTTAACCTAGAAAGTGCCAAGTCCCCAGGCCCCCTTGCTCTAAGTCAGTGCGTCCTAACAGTACCTCAGCTGTGCCAGGGTTTGTTGGTGCCTGACTGGTAGGCCCCCTGATGTGCTTCCTGTGGCAACTCATGGAAACTCTGACTGGCTCCTCTAAAGGCAAGGCACCTGGCTTTCAAAATGCCTTTCTGCTTTGACGCTGGATGGGACATAGCACTGCCCTGGCTCCTAGCTGGGGCCTGTATGGACTGAAGAAAACAAGTCAAAGAAGGATGAGGGTAAGGAAATCAGTGGGGGAAGCCCCGAAAAGTTCCATCCAAATGAGAGGCCAAGCATCAACCAGACTGCCTGACCAACTTCTGGCCTTTCCAGTATCATCGGGAGACTTTGAACAAGCTGCTGTGCATTTCTGAACTTCGGTCTCCTTACGCAGAATGTGATAAAGGGGTCTGCTCTGGAAAGTCTCCACCCTCTAACAGCACCATGACAGTTACCGCTCCCACAGGCACCTGCAACCTGAGAAGAGAAAGAGAATCATGATACCCTACAGGGTGGGAGAGGAGTGTTTTGAGTGACAGAATTTCACTTTAAGAAGCTGTAGAACTGTATCTAAGCCGCCCCTCCTGGTGAGGCAGGCTGAAAGGATGCCGCAGCTCCACAAAGCTGTGGAGAAATTCCGTTGGCCTTGGCCTGTATGCCTTATGATCCATCCCTCGGGCACACTGGGGTTCCCCCCACCCCCAGATTTGTTTACCTTTCATCAGGGGTGAGCACGCTCTCGTGTGTGTGTGTGTGTGTGTGTGTGTGTGTGTGTGTGTGTGTCTCAGGGCATGTGTGGAGAACAGACGGCAACTTTTTGGAGTTGGTTACCACCTTCCAACCTGATCGAGGCAGGGTCTCTCTTGTTTCTCTGTAGTGCTGAATATGCCACACTAGCTGATGGGCCAGCATCTGGAGAATTCTCCTGTGTCTGCCTTCAATCTCTCTGTAGGAATTCAGCTTTTGACATGGGTTCCGGGAATGCAAACTCAGGTCATGAGGCTTGTGTGCCAAGCCCCATTACCCTGACCCCACAGTGTGACTTTTTTTTTTTCCTCTTATGTTTTCAAGTCCTTCCAGCATCCTGGCTCCAGTTTCTCTCTCTCTCTCTCTCTCTCTCTCTCTCTCTCTCTCTCTCTCTCTCTCTCTCTCACACACACACACACACACACACACACACACACACATACACACACATACACATACACATATACACAAACTTCTCCCCATCCTCTGTACTCACTGGCTCAAGACAGGCAAAGTATCTGGTAAAACCAAGGCCTCTCTGCTTTCAGAAAGCAGGCAAAATGCTTCTAGACCCCTCTACCCTTGCCACTTCCCAAGAAAAAGGCAGGTTATGAGGCCCATGATTTTCGGAACAGTCTCTGTCCCACTTGGAAGTCAGTCTGTCAAGTTAGTCTGTCTTCTTGGCCCTTCTTTCTCCTCCTTTTTGTTCTTAGAATTGAAACCAGGGGCACCCTAAATACTTCTTTGAATCATTTTTGTTTCATATTATTTGTTTGTTTGTTGCTTTTTTGAGACAGCGTTTCTTTTTGTAGCCTTGGCTGTCCTGGAACTAGCTCTGTGGATCAGGCTGGCCTTGGACTAGGAGATCAAGCTGCCTCTCTCTCCTGAGTGCTGGGGTTAAAGGTGCACACTATCATCACCTGGCCAACTTGCTGTATTTTAAAATACATTTTAAAAAGATGTATTTTGACTTATTTAAGTATGCGTACATGTCTGTGTATATACATGTTGGGGGTTGCCCATGGAGGCTGGCAGAGGATTCTACAGCTTCCGGACTTGGAGTTACGGGTGGTTAGGAGCCCTTCAACATAAGAACCGAACCCTGGTCTCTACAAGCGAGCAAATATACTTACCTGGCTTTGTTGTTGGTTTTAGAGTGCAGAGTTTCCCTCTATATCCCAGAGTGTCCTCAGACTTCCTGTAGAGCTCATATTGGCTTCAGACGTAGTGATCTTTCCGCTTTAGCCTCTTGGGTATTGATATTACAGGTGTGCGCCTCCATCCCGTGTGTTTTATGGTGCTGGGGAGGGAGAGCACGAATCAAAGCAATAATGCAGGCATTGCTGGACCCTGGCTCTGCATGGGATAAGGAGTGGAGCCTCCGTAACGGCAGTTTCTTCCTCCCTCTTGTTTGTCCAGGTTGTTTGCAACTGCCTACAACTGTGAGTCTAAGTTCCTGGCTTGACCCTCAAAGAGAGGCTGTCATTAAAGCAGCACTTGCTCTGTGTCGGCCACTGGGCCTAGAGGTCACATCCACCTGAGCCTGGCAGCGTGAATAGGCAGGACAGACACCCAATTGGTTCTTAAATGATGGAGTGAATTAATCTTCAAAACAACCTGGAAAGCAGATATTATTAGTTCTCGTATCGGAAATCGGGGAGACTTGGGGCTTAGAGAAGTTAGTCAACTTGCAGAGGATTCAGTTCATAAGAGTTGGGATCCAAATCTGGATCTCAGGGATTGTAAATCAAAAAGGGGGTTGGGAATATGGCTCTTCAAGTGCTGGCCCAGCAGACATGGCCCTGTGCTATTAGTGGTTCTTTATTCCCAGAGAGATACTACAGTCTTCAGGGAGGAAGCCACACACACCAGCTACTTTAGACCCCCCACCCCCACCCCCGCACCCCCAGGCAGCTCATTATACTCCAAGGATGGCAGTAAAAGAAAGACATTTACACAGTTATCCTGGGATGATCAAATCTCTGGCCACCCACCACCTCTGGGATATGGAGGGATCTCTCAGAAGTACTGGTAGTAACAGAAGTCCCTTTCAGGGACCCACTGTCACAGAGGGTACCCTGCCTTCTATTGTGCAGGCCTTTCTGTGCCCACTCTGCTCCTGTAGGACCTACTGACCTCTTGTGGTTAGAGTATAAATTCTCTGTGTTGGACAATCTTACGGGGCTGGAACTCAGCCAACTGCCCTTTCACACGAGAAGCTAGCCACCCCTCGTCAGTCTGATTCAGCTCTGCTGGAATGGGTTAGTTTCTCAACTTCACTCAGAAACCTAGGAAGTCTGGGAATAGAGCTCAGTTGTTGGAGGGACTGCCTAGCATGCATGAAGCCCTAAGTCGGGTCCCCAGTACAACATAAAAGCAATGTGGGGGTTCACACCTGTAATCCTAGCACTCTGGGGGTGAAGGCAGGACAGTCTGGAGTTCAAGGTCATCCTTGGCTACACTGGTAGTTTGAAACTATCCTGGAGCCCGGCAGTGGTGGTGCATACCTTTAATCCCAGCACTTGGGAGGCAGAGGCAGGCGAATTTCTGAGTTCGAGGCCAGCCTGGTCTACAGAGTGAGTTCCAGGACAGCCAGGGCTATACAGAGAAACCCTGTCTCACAAAACAAAACAAAACAAAACAAAACAAACAAACAAAAAAAGAAACTATCCTGGAATATATGACATTCTGTATGGGGGGGGAGAAAAAAATAAAAACAAAAAGCTTTAACAGAGGGAAATTTATAGATAAACTCAAGATGTCAAGGCCCAAATTAGGCACTCACAACATTCTTGGTACCTAACCATCATTACTAGAGATTCTTTTTTGTTTGTTTGTTTGTTTGTTTGTTTGTTTTTGAGACAGGGTTTCTCTGTGTAGCTCTGGCTGTCCTAGAACTCATCAACATCTCAGGACTGCTGGCATCGTCCTCTAGCAGCTGGGGTATTAGAAGAGTCCAGCATTACTAGAGATTCTATAACAGCCTTAATCAACTCATTTTTGTTCAGGTCACAGAACACACAGAAAACATTTCTCTAGCAAAACTGAATTAACAAGAAAAGTCTGAGAGGCAGGTGAGGGGACTCCTGCTTCTAATTCTAGAGTTTAGAAGATGGAGACTGTTGGTCGGTAGTGGTGCACACCTTTAATCCCAGCACTTGGGAGGCAGAGGCAGGCGGATTTCTGAGTTCGAGGCCAGCCTGGTCTACAGAGTGAGTTCCAGGACAGCCAGGGCTACACAGAGAAACCCTGTTTTCAAAGAACAAAAAAGAAAGAAAGAAAAGAAAGAAAGGAAGGAAGGAAGGAAGGAAGGAAGAAAAAAAAAGAGAAGACAAGAAGCCTGTCATGTGGTGGAGGCCAGCCTGGACTACACAGTGAGCTCTAGGCCAGCATGAGAAACACAGCAAAATCTGGTCTCAATTTATCAAGTAATTTCGCAGCCAGTGGAAGAGACTGGGATTGGGGGTTTAGCTCACCATAGAACACTTTCCCAACATGCATAAGGCTCTGGGTTCTCTCCTCAATACAGAAAAGTTCTGAATGGAAGGGAGGGAGGGAAGGAAGGAGGGAGGGAAGGAGAGGGAGAGGAGAGAGAAAGGGATGGAGAGAGAGAAGGGAGAGGAGGGAAGGAGGGAGAGGGAGAGAGAGAGAGAGGAAGGAGGAGGAGGAAGAGAAGGAGGGAGAGGAAAGGCCTCTTGTGAGCAGACCAGTTTCAGCTTTGGCCTAGCTGCTCTGAGAGCCGAAAGCATCAACGTCTCAGGATTTCCGGCATCCCTCCAGCAGCTGGGGTGGCAAAACTGCTGTTCTATTAGAAAACCAGTTGCAGAAGTTGCTGTGACTTAGGAAGCTGTCCCTTCATTGCAGACACCGTCATAAGCGTCCATAGAGATGGTCACTGAGCAGGTGGGAACGGTTCCTACACGCCTGGCCTGGAGCACCGGAGCTCTCAGAGATCCACCCACTTCTTCTTTTCACTGTTCAGAGAAATGAAGCGGTCACAGTCACGAGCTGCAGGCGGAGTTCCTAGCCACTAGGAGACCCTGGGTTCCATCTCCTGCATAAAAAGAAGAGGGGAGGGGGAGAAGGAGGGGGGCAGATCACAGTCTCAGTGTCACTCAGATCTGGAGACAAAGCCAGATTGCCATAGAGCATTTGGGAGTGTGGGAGTCTGTCACAGGCCACAGACAGGATGTTTCGGCAGAGCTAAATTCTGAGGCAGGAGCGTCTGCCTTCTGTCTCTCACCTCAGCCTGTGTGCTCTCCCGTCCCCCCTGTTCCTTCTCATTCATACTTCAATGACTCATCCGCGCAACAAGCACTTACTGGAGCGATAAAGAGCATGCCAAACCTTGTGCTGGGTACTGGCATCAAGCTACTGGCTTCAAGGAACTCCACTTGAGAGGTACCAGGGAAGGGGTGGTAGGTCCAATAGATGTCTGTGAAGAGGAGGGACAGGGCAAGGGTCTAAATCAGCTTCTGAGCGCCCGGAAAGTTGGGAAAGGCATTTGAGGCTCTGTAGAGGTGAGAAGGGAGAGTTAGCAGGGAGTAAGGTATTTTCCCAAAGAGGGAGGGCCCTGCGTGGAAGGAGGCGTGCGCAATGACTTCCAGCACTGACAGATACCAGAATGGCGGCTGTAGCGAAGCCAGGTAGGCAAGGTAGGTTTGAGAGGGGCGGCAGGAGGAAGGAGCCCTGCTTCATTCTGAAGGCCGCGGGAAGCTAGTGGAGACAGTTTGAGCAGAGGACTGCCAGGATCCAGACCGCTTGCTTTAAAGCAGTGCTTCTCAACCTGCCTAGTGCTGAAACCTTGTGATCCAACGCCTCGTGTTGCGGTGCCCCTCCCCCAACCATAAAATCATTTTCACTGCTATTTCATAACTATAATCTTGCTACTCTTATGAGTCATAATGAAAATATATTATATGCAGGATATCTGACATGTGGCCCCGTCAGATGAAAGGGCTGGTTGACCCTGAAGGGGTTGAGACCCTTAAGGTTGAGGACCATTGCTTTGAGGGACTCCACTCTGGATGTGGCAATGTAGCCCTCTGGTCTAGAAACAGTGGGCGGGCCGGAGGAGGCTGCTGGCTCCCACGGCTTTGAAGCCTAGCTTTGACGCTGAAGAGGGAAGAAATGCAGGGAGAAGAAATGCAGGGATCCGAGGACCCTTAAAGAACAGGAGCCATGGCCGGGCGGTGGTGGCGCACACCTTTAATCCCAGCACTCTGGGGAGGCAGAAAGCAGGCAGATTTCTGAGTTCGAGGCCAGCCTGGTCTACAGAGTGAGTTCCTAGGACAGCCAGGGCTACACAGAGAAACCCTGTCTCGAAAAACAACAACAAAAAGTAAAGAAAGAAAAAAAAAAGAAAAAAGAAAAAAGAAAGGAAAAAAAAAAAGAGGAGCCACCAGGACAGTGTGTGGCTTGGGAAGCCGGCGATAGGGAGGGATCAATGCCAATGAACTCTGGTCTCTGGCTTGAGTAAGTGGGCACCAGGGAGTAGCATTCACTGAAACTGAGAAGACATTCCAGGATAAGGGATAATGGAAGCTACTGTGGCCGCGTGGGGTTGAAATGCCTGTGGGGGCATTGGAGTAGAGACGACAAATAGTCACTCGAACGTGGCAGTGTCTCCCTCAGTGGCAGCACAGCCCCAGCTGAAGAGATACACCTGGGTGTCCTTAGCGTGTGTTACCATCAGGGCGAGGTAGCTGAGGCCACACCTAGGGATGTCGTGGATGAGAAGAGGGCTAAGAATGGAGCCGCGGTGATCAGAGGCAGCCAAGGACTAGACAGTAAGAGGGGGTGCGCCAAGGGTCCCAGCACTACGGGAGGCTGAGACGGAAGCATTTGCAGACATGAGGTCAGTCTGAACTACATACTGAGCCCGTGTTTCTGTAAACAAACAAAAAGGAGATTTAACCACTAAAAGGGAAGAAATGGCAGAGGTGAGAAGGGGACTTTATTGAAAATCTTTTCAAATTTGTATGCCTTAGACTCGGGCGGTGCCAGAAAGAGAGGAGTCAAGTGATAAAGTCCAAGGAGAGGTGAGGGGACCTGTATCCGGGCACATGGGTGACTACTGTCCGTGGGCTGCAGGATGAGCTCGCTGAGGGGCAGATGTCTTTCTTTTATTGATTTTTATTTTAGCTGTAGCAATGCTTGGCCTACATGCATGTCTGTGGACCAGGTGCATGCAGTACCGGCGGAGGCCAGAAGAGGGCGTCAGATATCCTGAAACTGAAGTCGCCAATTGTTTATCCATTACGTAGGGGCCCGAGAATCCCCAACCCAGGTCCTCTGCAAGAGCAGCAAGTGGTATTAACTACTGAGCCATCTCTACAAACACACACACACACACACCACACCCCACACACAAACAGACTAGCAGGTAATATCAGCCACAGGAGGTTTATTAGAGGGTTCTCAGGAGATTGCCATGTGGGAGGTGAGGCATAGAGCCAGGGTCTAGGAGCCAGGGAACTATGGCCCAGACTCCAGCTTTCGGGACGCTCTGAAACTAGAACAGTGGGGTTCAGTCAGCCAGTGGTTGTCTACGGGCTGCCGCGGAAGGAAACATGCCCTTGGGAAAGCCGCTCTCCTCAGCCAAGGCAGTCCCACAGGGGCCTGAGAACTCAAGGCAGGGCTCTTAAGAACAGAGGAGCAAGCAATCACATCTCAGTGTCCACCACGGGAGGAGGAGAGACCTTGCACTGCTGTTGGGCTGGGGCTGAGACATTCAGATCAAGACTGAATTCTGCTCTGAGAAATCAGAAAACAATCTTTCCGCTGCTGAAGGCTCAGGGTTGAGGTGGGTTGGCGGAAAGAGAACAGAACGGCCGCTTCAGGATCCTGGAGGGGAGCTGACCAGGAACCCACGAGGCTTGACAAGGGATATTGGTTTTTCTGTTGACTCTAGACAATATATCATTCTAGCAGAATCAAACTGTTCAAATTTCTAGGCTCTCCATTTAGAGTCTCCTTCTCTCAGATTTCATTAGTGTGTACCATGAAATGTCTGTATCATTTCAAGGACAATTTATGGGCCTGTGTTCCTAAAAACCCCAAACTTTTACCTAAGGGATTTCCTGAACAAGAATTAAATATAAGGGCTGGAGAGATGGCTCAGTGGTTAAGAGCCGTGACTGCTCTTCCAGAGGTCCTGAGTTCAAATCCCAGCAACCACATGGGTGGCTCACAACCATCCGTAATGGGATCTGACGTCCTCTTTTGGGGTGTCTGAAGACAGCTACAGTGTACTCACATATAATAATAAATAAATGTTTGGCCTGGAGGAGCAGGGACTGAGAAAGCAAGGTTAACCAGAGCGAGCGGAGGTCCCAAATTCAATTCCCAGCAACCACATAATGGTTCACTATCATCTGTATAGCTACAGGGTACTCATATACATAAAAATAAATAAATACATCTTTAAAAAAAAGAATTAACTTTAATCCCAGCACTTAGGAGGCAGAGGAGGCAGATTTCTGAGTTTGAGGCCAGTCTACAGAGTGAGTTCCAGGACAGCCAGGGCTACACAGAGAAACCCTGTCTCGGGGGAAAAAAAAAAAAAAAGCCGGGCATGGTGGCGCATGCCTGAAATCCCAGCATTTGGGAGGCAGAGGCAAGCGGATTTCTGAGTTTGAGGCTGGCCTGGTCTATAGAGTGAGTTCCAGGACAGCCAGGGCTACACAGAGAAACCCTGTCTCAAAAAACAAACAAACAAACAAACAAACAAACAAAAAGAATTAAATGACTATAGTTTTTTTGTTTGTTTGTTTTGTGTTTTTGAAATAGGGTCTCATGTATTCCAGAGTAGTTTCAAACTTGCTTTGAAACTGAGGAATGACCTTGAGTTTCTCATCCTCCTGCCTCCACCCGAGTGCTGGGATTACAGGCAGGGGCCAGCAAGAGCTCTTTATCTGATGCTACGGGTCAGCTCAGGGCCTTGTGGCCGCTGGGCAAGCCTGCTAGGACGTGAGCCTCCTCTGCAGCGCCTACGAGGGTTATTTCGGTTACGGTAATTACTGATGGTAATGACAGCAGTCTTGCTGATGGAAAACAAAACCTGTGTACAGATTACAATATAATAAACTGATTAAAACCTAGCCCGGGCGGGCTTGACAATGAACATAAACACTTGTCTGTGGGGGAGGAGTAGACATTATAGGAGTCAAGGATTAAACCTAATTGGTAGGCAGACACAATATGCAGGAAATGACAAAGGAACACTAATTATAAAGGTACAAAGGGAAAAAAAAGCATTAGTACGTGACAAAATACACAGCAGGTGGCTCATTACCTACAGAAGCGACAATAGCCAGGTACTCCCGCCTGCACAGGATTTAAAGCCCACTTGGTACCCATTGGGAGCTATGAACAAGTAGCAACAGTTTTTTTGTTGTTGTTTTTGTTTTGTTTTGTTTTGTTTTTTACTGTGCATGGATGTTTTACCTGCATGTATGTGTGTGCACCACACACATGCCTGCTCTAATTCAGGCAGTCTGGCCTGCAAGTGTCCGTGTTCTGAGCCAGCAGGTTCTGTCTCAGTGTGGGCTTTTCCGCGGAGATCTCTGGCCCAGCCGGGTGCGAGAGAGTGCTAGCAGAGAGGGGAAGTCGCTTCCGTGGCTCCTGCTCCTGCAGCTGGTTCTGTCTCTGTCTCCGATGTGACACCATCTCGGTTACCCCAACTGTCACCCTGCGCGCTGAGTGGCAGCGGCGGAGTTGCAGGTGGTGTTTCTGGAGAGTAGACCTCTTCCCAAGTGTTACAGCTCTTATGACAGAAGCCGTCAGAGGACAGAGTAGTTCTTGCACACCTTTACTCTCATCTGTAGGATTCTGTACAGTTTGGGGTGTGTCAGGGTCTGAGAGCAGGTACTTCTCATTGGCTGGGCTGAGAGCTTGGGGGAATCTTATCTGCATGTGGGAAGGCTTGGTACTGCTCCTATGTGACTGATAGCTACACACCTCTCTTGTGTGTGGGGGGGAGGCGTGCTGTGGGAAGCTGTGGCTTCAACAGGAGCCAGGGGCCCAAGGGGTGTGGCTGAACACCTGCCTTCCCATGTAGGTGACAAGCACCCACTGGGTTTCTGGGGTTCAAAGCCAGAGCTTGACGTGGGTCCAGGCACAGCACATATCAGTATGCCAAGGGACCCGGGTAATCACTGCTCACGGCACAGTGAACAAGATAGATGTGGACAATAGACACTTCCATCGAGGCACGGCGAGTTCTATGACAGAGGTCCAGGAGGCTGTGCCTAGGCTCTCCTAAGCAACTTGGGGCTGGCTTCAAAAGAAGAAGCCAGCCGGGCGGTGGTGGCGCACGCCTGTAATCCCAGCACTCTGGGAGGCAGAGGCAGGTGGATTTCTGAGTTCGAGGCCAGCCGGGTCTACAGAGTGAGTTCCAGGACAGCCAGGGCTATACAGAGAAACCCTGTCTCGGAAAAAACCAAATCCAAAAAGAAGGAGGAGGAGGAGGAGGAGGAGGAGGAGGAGGAGGAGGAGGAGGAGGAGGAGGAGAAGCAGCAGCCAACGATTTGCAGGGATGTATTTCTTGGGCACTAGATAGATCAAAGAAGCCAAACAGAGCCTGACAGGCTGTTGCGCACATGCAATCCCAATACTAAGGAGGTCGGGGCAGGGAGATTATATGCTTGAGGTCAGTCTGAGTACTCGGATACACCAGTCTGCACTCCTTGAGAACCCAGCTCTCTCTCTCTCTCTCTCTCTCTCTCTCTCTCTCTCTCTCTCTCTCTCTCTCTCTCCTCGTCTGTCTCTCTCTCTCTCTCTGTTTCTCTGTCTCTCTCCCCAAACAGAAGTAAAACCCCTTCTATTGCAAGGCAGGCCTAGTCAGCTCCCAGTATCGAGTCCTGGACACCAAAGACCTATGAGTGTCTCCCGGGGATGGAGGCGGACACAGGAACCATACAATTTACAGGAATCCGGTTGCTAACGCAGAAGGGATCAGAAGCCAGACCACGACTCTGTCTCCTCTTCCCGGCGAGAGTGCGAGCTCTCTAGGGGCCAGGCTGAGGCCCGAAGCATTCTTCCTTGTATTGTTTTTTAATGTGCCGGCTGGAATATCAGTCACTTAGGGAGGACTGCTGTATTCCAATCCATGTTCTCAAGTAGGTAAGGATCAAATCAAGGTAACTAGCACTGCCATCTCTTCAATTACTATGCCCACACACTGGGAACCTTTAAACTCCACTCTCAGCCTGCATTTTCCTCCATCATACAGACAGCTCAGCAGCTGTCTGTCGTAGGCAGAGTCCTTGAGTCTAGGGTAGGGGCAGGGAAGCACATCCCAGTGTGGCCCAGAGAAGGAGAGGGCATCGTTGCCCTGATGTTGGTTGACTAACAGTACATGTATGTTCCACTCATCGGGCATCTACGGTATTAGCAGGTAGCTCTACTCGCTCTATTCCCTCCCGCCCCAAGTCATCCCTATTTTTGCTTAACTCTAAGCTGAAAGCCAGGTAATAAATCACATGAGCTAATTAATTAATTAATTAATTAATTAATTAATTTAAAAATGCATGGGCTTATAGGAAGAGAGAAAGCAAAAATAGGGACGTGATGAAATTTTAGATATAGTGTCACCAAAGTCCTCCGACAAAAAACGATATTTCTGCCAAGACAATGAAGACATGACAGGAGCGAGGGAGGAGATCACGCCCGAGGGGACGGCAGAGGGAAAGGTGTTCCAGGCAGAGGGACCAGCAGCTGCAACTGCAGCTGCAGCTGCAGCTGCAAAGGTCTCAAGGCAGGAATGTATTTCCTTGTGTGACAGCCAGGGAGACCCCTGGGGCTGTAAAGGTGGGAGCAGAGGAAGGGCGTCACAGGAGGAACTGAGGTCAGAATAAACGAAGGAGCGGGAGATTGTATCTGGTACCAGGGAGCAGGGGAACCAAACCAGTTCCACAAGAAAAGGTGACAGAAAGCCTATTGATAATTCCCGTTCCTTCTGTCCCAACCGAGAATATCCACCCTCAAACCGTGCCTTCTTCCGAGAAAGGCAGGACAGTCCACCAGCTTCCAGGAATTCTCCTATCTGCACGTCCCATAAGCAATCCAGGATTACAGATAATCATGCTATATCTCCAGTTCTGGGAACTCAGGTCCTTATACTTTTTAAACCACGGAGCCATTTCCCTAGTTCTCAAATCGGGATTCTGACTGGGATTGTATTGTTTCTAGAAATCAGTTTATAGAGGACACATTAAAGTTATCACACCTTACAACCTATGAACACAGCGCACCACTCCATTTACTTAGGTTCTACTTTTCTAAGGAAAGGCTAGATGAGGGTCTGTCTATAGACCGTGCACGTGCAGATGCCTGCAGAAGCCAGAAGAGGGCACTGGATCTCCCGAAGCTGGACTCAACAGGTGTTTGTTGCAGTCCAACACAGTGTTAACAACCTAACTGGGGGGGGGGTAGAGTGTGTGAAGAGATGTTCAGCGGTTAAGAGCAAGCGCATGGTGGCTCACAACAATCTGTAGTGAGATCTGATGCAGGCACCTGAACATACATGGTATATACACAAACCCACATACACATAAATAAAAACAAATCTATGCTGGGTGTGGTGATTTTTAGGAAACAGAGGTCGGTGAATCTAAGTTCGAGGCCAGCCTAGTTCACACAGGGAGTTCCAGGGCAGTCAGGGCTACATATTGAGGTCTCTTTCTATATATATTAGTTTTTCGAGACAGGGTTTCTCTGTGTAGCCCTGGCTGTCCTGGAACTCACTCTGTAGACCAGGTGGGCCTCAAACTCAGAAATCTGCCTATCTCCACCTCCCAAGTGCTGGGATCAAAGGCGTGCGCCACCACTGCCCGGCTCAAAAAATATTTTTTGTGGTACTGGGGACTGAACCCAGGGATATGTGCACCAAGCCACTGCTGTGTCACTAAGGTACATCTGCAGCACAAGAGATTTTAAAAACCGAGCAGCTTTTGTTATATATAGAAATATAATTTTCTATATCACCACATGTCCAGGAACCTAATTCATTCAGCAATACAAATGTGTATTTATTCTCCAATTGCCTTGGATATCCTAGATGCACAATCATATTTTCTTTCTTTTTTTTCATTTCTTTTTTAAAAAAGATTTATTTAGTTTATGCATATGAGTACACTGTAGCTGTCTTCAGACACACCAGAAGAGGGCATCAGATCCCATTACAGATGGTTGTGAGCCACCATGTGGTTGCTGGGAATTGAACTCAGGACCTCTGGAAGAGCAGTCGGTGCTCTTAACCACTGAGCCATCTCTCCAGCTCCCACAATCATATTTTCTACAAGTAATAAGTGATGCATTGTTTCTTCCTTCCTAAGGCTTTGAGCTTCTTGTTTCTTTCCCTCCTTTCATTGTACCAGCTAAGATTTTCCATACATGGTAGCTGAGAGGAAAGAGTGTCCTCAGCACAGCGGTCACTACCGTCCCCTAACCATGGTGACTAGGAGAGTCCTTGCGGCATTCTGAATTTTGTGAGGTGAAATGTTAAGCGTACTCGCTCCATGAGTTTTCGGACGGATGGCTATCATAAATTTAAAAAAATGGCTCCTGTCCCTCTTTCTTATGTTCCGATCAAAGAGCGGAACTGGAACAATGAGGCATTTAAGCTTCCTTTAAGCATTTACACCACTTATTTTTCCTATTTTATTAAACTAAGGCGGAACTTCCACAGCGGTGTCAGAAGCAAGGGCAGCAGGCAGCCTCACCTTGTCCGTGACAGGAATGGACGTTACTCCATGATTTCATCTGAGTTCTCTTTAGAGCTTCCATCTATATCCAGGACCTTTATGTCTATATTTGTGAGACCGGCCCATGTGCTTCTTTTCTTTCTATGACAGTCAAGAGTTCTGACATTAATTATACTATTTTAATAGAAGGAATTACATACAAGTTGTCATTCTCTGTTATTTGATAGAAATTCTGAAAAATCATGATAGAACTCAATACTACACTCTGGTTATCCACAAATCACTCTGTGTGGGGGTGGGGGGGTGGTTTGTGAACCTGAGGGTATTGCTGTTTTCCAGGCTAATCTTTTTTTTTTTGTTGTTTTGCTTTGTTTTGCTTTTCAAGACAGGGTTTCTCTGTGTAGTCCTGGCTGTCCTGGAACTCACTCTGTAGACCAGGTTGGCCTTGAACTCAGAAATCCGCCTGCCTCTGCCTCCCAAGTGCAGGAATTACAGGTGTGCACCACCACGCCCGGCTCTTTCCAGGCTAATCTTAACTCCTGAATTCAAGCAATCCTGCAGAAGCCTTAGCTTCTTCTTCTTCTTCTTTTTTTTTAAGGATTTATTTATTTTATGTATGAGTACACTGTAGCTGTCTTCAGACATACGAGAAGAGGGCATCCATTACAGATGGTTGTGAGCCACCATGTGGGTGCTGGGATTTGAACTCAGGACCTTCGGAAGAGCAGTCAGTGCTCTTAACCACTGAGCCATCTCCCCAGCCCCAAGCCTTAGCTTCTTGAGTTCTGGGATAATAGATGTGCACCACCATACCTACTTGAGACCACTGTCTTCTTTTTCTTTTGGTTTTGTAAGCAGGTTTTGTTATATAGCTCTGGCTGGCTTTGAACTCCTGATTTTTGTGCTTCCGCCTCCCAGGTACTAGGATTACAGATGTTGCACTGCCATGCCTGGTTCTGAGACCATCACTTCTATTGTGTTAATGTGTAATCTGTATCTCTTCCTTCATCTTTTCTCCTTCCTCTCCTTTTACATGCATATACACAGAGATATGTAGGATACTAAATAATATCACTCTACATGATATCTTGTTATTTTTTTAAATTTATTTATTTTTTATATGAGTATACTGGAGCTGTGTTCAGACACACAGAAGAGGGTGTCAGATCCCACTACAGATGATTGTGAGCCACCATGTGGTTGCTGGGATTTGAACTCAGGACCTTCGGAAGAACAGTCAGTGCTCTTAACCGCTGAGCCATCTCCCCAGCCCCTACACACTATTTTGCAAACTGCTCTTTTCTGTCAACAATCTTTAGGGTCTGGGGTATCATCCAGGAGGTAGAGTGTTTGCCCTGATTTCGATCCCCAGCACTCTATCCAGCTAGGTAGTGGCACATCTTGGGCTACATAGTGAGTTCAAGGGCAACCTCAGATATGAGACCTTGTGTCAATAATAACAACATTAGCCAGGCGGTGGTGGCACACGCCTTTAATCCCAGCACTTGGGAGGAGGAGGCAGGCAGATTTCTGAGTTCGAGGCCAGCCTGGACTACAGAGTGAGTCCAGAACAGCCAGGGCTACACAGAGAAACCCTGTCTCGAAAAACCAAAAAAAAAACCAAAAAAAAAAAAAAAAACCATCTACCATTTCAATACATGGCATGCCTGTTTTTCTAAATGACCTTTAAGAGATTCTGACAGCTATTTTGTCTAAGCCAAACTTCGATCCTAAACAAGACATTGGTTGTATCGTCCTGTTTTGAAAGGGAAAAGGATCTCTAATACTTGTATCTAGCTTACGATCAAAATGGATGCTTTGGATAGTCTGAGATTATTGGCACTGGACTTTCAAGCAAAGTCTGGGCTGGTGTGCATGTGGGAGACACATAAACATCTCCAAGCAATCAAGGTCCTTTACTTCTTAATTGGAAGGCTGAAGAGCACCTACCTCTTTTCTTTTTGTGGCCCTGGGGATAGAACATGGGGCCTCATGCCTGTTACACAAACACTCTGTGCTATACCCTCAAGCCCTCTTACCACTATGCCTCGCACCCCCTGCCCCCTCCAGCTTTCACTGAGTTTGTTTCTCTAAGTCCTACCATTGGACCACTTTTGCTCCAGCCCCCCCCTCCAGCCCATCAACTGTCACCCTCCTATAATCCCCTCGCCTGCACCAGGCCTTCTTACTCTCTTTTCTGCATCGGTACTCAAATATGCTGCTATTTCCCCTAGGCTGAGAGTCCCCTCTACATACCAGTCCACCCCGTCCTTTTCTTTATAGCAAAAAAGATTTTTTTTTTCTAGAACAACGCTGCTACTCTTCTTTGTCCTTCTCTCTTGAACTCATCTCTGTCAGGTGTTTGCTGACACTGCTCTATTCCAGTCGCTCTGGTCCAGGTCACTAACCTTTTGCTTGTTGCTAAATGCAGGCGGCATGTCCAAGCCCGTGTCATATTTGCATGTGGCATCTGGCAGATGGTCGTTTCCGCTTCCTTAAACTTGGGCTGGCCATTTGCCCGTTTGCCTCTTCCTGCTATGCTGAGCAGAGAAGACAGTGACATTTCCCAGGCTCCTTTCTTTTCTGACTTCCTGATACGTTTGGCTGAGGGAATTATTGGCAGGAGATTGGAGAAAGGCAGAAGCCAGGGTATTTCCCTTCCTTCCTTTCCATTACGAATGTTGTCCCAAACAGTGATTGTTCTGCCTCTGTGGTTTCCACTGGAGAGTCGGCCCTCCAGGGGCCCACTTCCTACTAGACTGCTGTTTCTGTTGTAGTTGGCAGTCCCTGGGCCTGTACTAACATCCATACTCCAACTTTAGCCTCAGCGTCTCGGTCTTCTTTGATGATATTATTTCTAGTCTTGATACAGTACCAAAGGACTCAATTCTCTACCATCTATTTTCTCTGCTGACTATCTGTATCTTTAGCGTCCTCATCCTGTCTCCTGGCTTTAATTACCATCTACATACTGATAACTCCCAATTACTTATTCTTTATTTTATGTGCATGAGTGTTTGCCTGCATATGTGTGTGCGCATGAGAGAGGGAGAGGGAGAGGGAGAGGGAGAGGGAGAGGGAGAGGGAGAGGGAGAGGGAGAGGGAGAGAGAGAGGGAGAGGGAGAGGGAGAGGGAGAGGGAGAGGGAGAGAGAGAGAGAGAGAGAGAGAGAGAGAGAGAGAGAGAGAGAGATGAAGCCTGGTACCTGGAGAGACCAGAAGAAGCTGTCAGATCTCCCGGAACTAGAGTTACAGACACTTGTATCTGCCATACAGGAGATGGGAACCGAACCTGGATCTTAACTGCTCTGCTGAGCCATTTTTCCAGCCCTAGACTTATCTGTAGCAAGTCTTCCATATTTTCAGTCTATTGAAAAACTCTGTTCTGATTAATCTTGACTGCCAACTTTGATTAGAGTGAGAGATGCCAAAAGATTAGGAAAACGTACCCATGGCTGTGTCTGTAAGGTCATCTCTAGACAGCAATGGACCATATGGGTCATCCATTGATACATTTTTGAACTGGACAGTAATAGACCCTCCAATAGGAAAGCAGTGCTAGTTAAAGGAAGGAGATCACTGGGGGCATGTTCTCGCTCTAGCCGCTTCCTGTTACTGTTTCCTGGCTCTGCTCTATCCATGTCCTTTCCCGTTCTACCTCCGTTCAGGCCCGGACACCAGAGCGGTATGGAAGCCCCGAAGCTACGGGCCACAGTAAGATGTTCTTAAAATAGTTTGTCTCAGGCTTTTGGTCACAGTGACAAAACAGCTGACTAATGCAACGTCCAAGTGCTTACCTGACATTTCCACTTAGGTAGCCCACAAACATTTCAGAAGCATGTCCGATACATAGTCACTGGCTTTCTCACAAAGCTGTTCCTGTCCATCGGAGAAAATGGCACTTCTGGGCTGCAAGATGGCTCAGCGGGAAAAGGCTCTGCAAGCCTTGAGCCTACAGGGTGAAAGGAAAGAGTGACTGCACAAAAACTGTCCCTTGACCTGCACAGACACACAACGACACCTCTCACTGCACCCCCACTGAGGGAGAAATTTGAGACAGGTTTTAAAAAAGAAAATGGCACCTATTCATCCAGTTACTCTAGATACACTTCAAGGGGCTAACCTTGGGTCATCTCCTTTTTTCAAAAAAATATGTATTTATTTTATGTATGTGAGTACACTGTAGCTGTCTTCAGACACACCCCAGAAGAGGGCGTCAGATCTCATTACAGATGGTCGGGAGCCACCATGTGGGTGCTGGGATTTGAACTCAGGACCTCTGGAAGAGCATTCAGTGCTCTTAACGGCTGAGCCATCTCTCCCTTTTTGTCTCTTTCCCTCACTCCCTACACCTCACCCAGCAGCTAGCCTTAGTAGCACCGCCCTACCTAGCCACCTCAAATGTGTTTACTTTCCTGCCTCCAATTTTCCCCGTACTCTTATCTCATCTTGGGTTGCCAAAATGGCCTACCTGGTCTCCCTGCCTCCTTTCTTGCTTTCCTACCAGCTATTCTCCACGTTGTAGCTATTGCTTTACAGTGTGGATCGGGACTACAGAGACTGCTTGGCAGTCAGCACCTAGCATTCTTCCGGAGACAAGTTTGATCGCCAGCACGCACCAGGGGCAGCTTACAACTGCCTATAACTCCAGCTCCAGGGGATCCAGCACTTTTGGCCTCCATGAGCACTAGCATATATGTGGACATAACCCCATAAACACACACACACACACACACACACACACACACACACTCTTAAAATAAAGCAAAAAGAAAACATGAATCAGGGGACCTAGGGACATAGGTCAGCTGTAGAATGCTTGTGTAGAATGTGCAAGGCCCTAGGATCAAACCCTGGCACTGTAATTTTTAAAGTTTTTGTTTTAATTTCTTTTATTTTTGTGATTATAGCATGAACTATTGAAAACAATAGACACACTGAAGTGCACAAGGAAAATCCCACAGGGCCTCAACCCCACACAGAGAACTACACCTGAGAGACGCGGAGTGGGGGAACCAGTCTTCCCCAGAGAAAAGCACACCAACTGGTTACCCAATACCAAATGGCCGACCCTGACAACACACAAAATTTTAACATAAAATGAAAGCCATAAATCGTATGGTGTGACACCTTGGCTTTATAGTTTCTAACAGTTTCCTACTCCATCTATGACGTCAAATCCTTATTCCAGTCTACAGGGCCTTCTGCAGCCTGGCTTCAGCTCATGGCTTTAACCTCACTTCCTGTTCCAGCACTCGGTCACACTTGTTCTTTTGGCTTCTGCAACGTAAGCTTCTTTCCTTCTGTACTTTGCAATGCCATCAGCTGAACACTTCCCCTTGACCTTTATATGTTGGACCATGCAGCTTTTTCCGGATAGCACGTGGCTTAGGAATGGCCCCTCCTCTGAGCCCACCTCTCTGATGGTCCAGAGTTCTCTATATGCCAGCACACTATTTGGTCAAGATCTTACGTGTGGCTGTGTGAGTGCAGACAAGTGCCCAGAGCTCAGAGGGCAGCTTTGGCTGCTGATCCTTGTCTTCCGCCCTGACACAGGGTCTCCTGTTCACTGCTGAGCTAGCCTCAAGCTTCTGGGGATTCTCCTGTCTCCCTCTCCCATGTCACCACAGACACACCGGGGTCACACGTGTCCGCTACTGCGTCAGGCTTTTACATGAGTTCTGGGGCTATGAACTCTGATTCCCCTACTTGTATGTTAAGTACTGTACTTACTAAGTTATTGGACCAGCTTCATGTCACATTATTTTACCTAAATTTTTCAAGAAAAAATTTTAAAGAATTATGTATGTATGTATGTATGTATGTATGTATGTGTGTGTGTATGTATATGAGTACACTGTAGCTGTACTGATGGTTGGGAGCCATCATGCAGTTGCTGGGAATTTGAATTCAGGACCTCTGCTCGTTCCGGCCTGAAGATTTATTTTTATATCTAAGTATACTGCAGCTGTCTTCAGATGCACCAGAAGAGTGGTTTATGGGTGGTTGTCAGCCACCATGTGGTTGCTGGGATTTGAACTCAGAACTTCTGGAAGAGCAGTCAGTGCTCTTAACCGCTGAGCCATCACTCCAGCCCCATTTCTTTTTCTTTTTTCTTTTTGTTTTTTTCCGAGAGGGTTTCTCTGTGTAGCCCTGGCTGTCCTGGAACTCACTCTGTAGATCAGGCTGGCCTCAAACTCAGAAATCCGCCTGCCTCTGCCTCCCAAGTGCTGAGATTAAAGGCATGCGCCACCATCGCCCAGCTCCAGCCCCATTTCTAAAGAAAAATTATTATTTCTGTGTGTATATACACAACTATGGCACTCATGTGGAGGTCAGAGGGCAGTTTTCAGTACCCTCCGCCCAACAAGGGTCCTAGGAATTGAACAAAAATTGGCCAGTTTGCTGGTCCTTCTTACAGGCCCTTAAACTCACATACTCACATTTTCTTTTCTTTCTTTTTCTTTCTCTTTCTTTCCTTCCTTCCTTCCTTCCTTCTTTCTTTTTTTTTAATTTGGTTTTTTTGAGATAGGGTTTCTCTATGTAGCCCGGGCTGTCCTGGAACTCACTCTGTAGACCAGGCTGGCCTCGAACACAGAAATCCACCTGCCTCTGCCTCCCAGAGTGCTGGGATTATAGGTGTGCGCCACCACCGCCCGGCCACATTTTCTTTTCTTTTCTTTTTTCCTTCCCTCCCCCAAACTCACATTTTCATAGTCAGGAGTTCCTGTCACGTTGCGTTTAAAATGGGACTTTCTTCACCATTATGTCCTCTGATCCAACAGCACATAGCACACACACCAAGAACTCAACAACTAAAATTTTGGTAGTGGACTAGTCTTGACAGGCATCTTTCTCCCCGAGACTGCAAAGCCAAAATGACAGAAGCACCTAAGTATATTCCTCTACTCTCTTAGTGCTTTGGAGATGGAAGTCATCTGTCTGACGGGTTGCTTGCAGGAAAAAAAATCAGATTAGAAGACAATGGCCGTAGTAGGATCTGGCTGAGCTGAACCACGGGCTGTGGTGTGATCCTGTGTGACACGGGAACCACACATTCGTGGTATCAACCTCCATTCAGTTACAAGCTGTGGCCATTCAGCTCTGAGATGCCGGATGCAGAAGGCAGACTGATGCTACACCGAGAGTCTGTGGGATGGACGCTGTGACAGTCCAGATTCAGAAAGACAGAAAAGACAAAGACCACATATTCATTCACATGTGGAACCTGCCTTTGATATATATGGGGCTAGATCAGAAACTAGAAAGGGGGACCGAGAGAGGGGGAAAGGCTTTGAGGGAGTGGGTAGAATAACAGCACACACACACACACACACACACACACACACACGACATAAAAAGCAAAGGGGACAGCTGGGAGTGGGGTGGCACAGGAGGAGCAGGGGACCGGAAAAGAGATGGGGAATCTCCACAAAAACAAATTATGTAGGAATACAGGAACAGAACATTACATCTCACCTGAATTTTCAAAAAAGCACAAACAACAAGCCAGGGGTGGTGGTGCAAGCCTGTAATCCTAACCCTTGGAGGAGGCGACCAGCAGACCAGGGCTTTCAAGGTCTGTCCTTGGCTAGCCAACGACGTCTGTGACACCATGGGCTCTGTGAGACACAGGGCTCTGTGAGACCATGTTTCTTTTTCTTTCCTTTTTTTTCTCTTCTCTTCTCTTTTCTAAAAAATTATTTTTGTACATGAGTACACTGTAGCTGTCTTTAGACACACCAGAAGAGGGCATCAGATCCCATTACAGTTGGTTGTGAGCCACCATGTGGTTGCTGGGAATTGAACTCAGGACCTCTGGGAGAGCAGTCAGTGCTCTTATCTGCTGAGCCATCTCTCCAGCCCAAGACCATGTTTCAAAAACCAAAAATAGAAACAGAAAAATTGGACTGGAGAGGTGGCTCATTGGCTAGGATCACAAGCTGCTCCCGCAGAGGACCTTGGTTCTGTTCCCAGCACCCAGTCGATGGCTCACGGCTAGCTGTAACTCCAGATCCCGGGGAACCAACACCCTCTTCTAGCCTCCTTGGGCACCAGGCAAACAAAACACTCTCATATATGTGTGCGCACACACACACTCACACTCACACACACACACACTTCAAAAATTTAAAAAATTAATTTTACAAAAAGAAAAAAGTTTACATTTATAACAGCATCAGAAAAAAACCATGGCCAAGTATACATTTTAACAAATTACCTATAGGATCTGTACATGAAAAATTATAAAACACTAATGAAAAGAACCAAATACCTAAGTAGATGTCAATTCTTTTTAAAATGATCTCCTTTTTTGAACTATATACAAAATATCTGTTTTCAAGCCTGAATCTACAACAAAGTAGCTAGTTCTTTCGAAGTCTCTTTATCTTTGTCATTCCACCAAGCTCGTCTACCTTTGCCTTGAGCTCCTCGGAAACCAAGAGGACCTTTGCCCTCCTTCCTCGAACACGGTTTCATCATTTGCATGCTGCCAGCTGCTCCTCGGTGGCTCCCGCAAGGCAGAGACAGAGAAAGCTTCCTCTCCTGCCTGGAGCAGCTCCTTCCTGTAGCTCCTGCATGCCAAAGAGAGCTGAAAAATGCTAAAATGATCTTTAGATTTTACAAAATCCCCCAAATCCTAGAAAGACTACTGAACCTATCAACAAGCTGATTTTAAAATATTGGAAAAGACAAATTCAGAATAGCCAAAAGAACTCCAAAACAAACCAAGGTTGGAAGACTCATGACCCAGTGGTAAAGCTAACCATAAGGTTACAATAACCAAGTCAAGGCATTCTATATAGCCAGGCAGAGCGGCACATGCTTAGGGTCATGGTTACTTGGAAAGCTGAGGGAGGAGGATCACACGAGCCCATAAGTTATGGAGGGTAATACTTAATGGCAGAGTATACTGTGTCAATTGAGCCTCATGATTAAAAAGGAAAAAAGAGGGCTGGAGAAGTGGCTCAGCGATTAAGAGCACTGACTGCCCTTCAGAAGGTCCTGAGTTCAAATCCCAGCAACCACATGGTGGCTCACAACCATCTGTAATGTGACCTGACTCCTTTTTCTGGATTGCCTGAAGACAGCTACAGTTTACTTACATATAACAATAAATACATCTTTAAAAATTTATTTTAAAAAAAGGGAAAAAAGAATATGTGTGGGCAAAATGACAATGGCTGAAATATAATAAGCTGGTTTTGCTTTTTTTTTTTTTTTTTTTTTTTTTTTGCCACAGTCTCAATTATGTCCCTGGTTGGCCTACAACTTACTATATGACCAGGCTGGCCTCTGACTCCCAGGGATACAAAGTGCCCTTGCTTTTCTGAGTGCTGAAATTCAAGGTATGTGCCCCATAGCCAGACAGGAACTGATTTTTGACAAAGCTATAAAGAATAGATGAAGGAAAGTCTTGTCTCTAATTAGGTATCAAAACAACTAGACATCTGTGTGCCAGAAGTAAACTGACTCAAAATTCATGGATAGTATAAGAACTACTTCAAAACAGACTACAAGTGTAAATGTCAAAATAAAACTTCTTGGAGTACAGAGTGTCTGTCTGAAGGAGTCAGGAAAGGCACTATAGGTGCTGAGAGATGGCTCGGTGGCTACCAGCACTTGCTCTTGCTGACGACCCATGTTCAGTTGCCAGCACATATATAGAGGCTCACGACCATCTGGAACTCTAGTTCCAGGGTTCCAACGCCCTCTATGGCTTCCACAGGCACCCCCATGCAAGTGGCCACACACACACACACACACACACACACACACGTAAGGGTAAGTAGAAATCAATTGTAAAAGAAAATTAAAACACAAACCACTGACTAGGAGACTGTAAATCATACATCTATATGGACTTAGATATAGAATATAAAAGGATCTCCTCATAATCATTTTTTTAAAAAGCCACTACCTCAAAAAAGGAGGCTTATAAATGGGTAGAAGAGCTAAATACAAACTTTTCTAGAGAGATGCAGATGAAACTTTAACATATAAATGTATGTAGTAAAAAGCAAAGAAGAAAACAAAACACCTCTTCGATAGAGTTCTCATCTAAAAGGCCATATGGAAAGATAGTCTACGTCACCAATCATCAAAGAAATGCAGTAAAATACAATAAGGGCACAGAGAAATTTGAGCCTTTACATACTGATTATGATTGTAAAAGATTGTGAAATAGTGGAACAGCTAAGGAACACAGAATGGAATCTCCTGGAAAAATTACAAATAGTCAGGCCTGGTAAGGGGAATCTGTAATACTTGGGAGGCAAACAAACAAACAAACAAACAAACAAAAAACCAACCCAAACAACCAAACAAAAAACAGGGTGTGCCTGGGCTACAGAGTTGGTCCAAGGCTAGCCTGGAAAATCTAGCAAGACCCTGCCTCAAAATGTAAGCCCCAAGGATACACTTCAGTGATAGAGTACTTAGATAGCATGTGGAGGATCCAAGATTCAATGCCCACTACAAGAACAAAACCCAAAACTCTAGAGACATCTTACTTCTGAATTTATCCAAAATAACCGAATCTAGGATGTCAGACATATTCAGAAATATATTTTTACATGCCCACGCTCACTGCAACATTATCCCACGGGTCTACTGACAATGAATAAAAAAAGTGTGGTACATGTGCAAGGGAATTATTACTCACCTTAAAAGGGAAGGCGTTTTATTATGCGCATGAATAAATACCAAGGATTAGCACCATGTGAAGTAAGCCCATCACACACACACACACACACAGTGCTATATGATTCCACTCACATTCACTATCTAAATGAGACAAACTCATAAAAGCGGGAAAAACAGTGGCAGTTACCAGGCATTAGAAGTGGGGAAAGAGGAGTGGTCAATATATGTATGGTTTCAGATTTAGGAGATGGAAAGTTCTACAGATCTGTATCACAATGATGCAAATGGACACTACTGAACTGTGTATGTAATTAAATGGGTTAGAGGGTCAGGCATGGTGGCACATACTTTAATCCTAGCGTTTGGGTAGCAGAGGCTGGTGGGTCTCTGAGTTTGAGGCTATTCTAGTCTACATAGTAAGTTCCAGGACAACCAGAGCTACATAGTGAGACCCTGTCTCACATAAATAACAACAATAATAGAGAAAGTGGTCGGTAGCCCAAGCCTATAGTATCAACAGGCAGGAGGTTCAAAGTCACTGCTGGGGGATATAGCTCAGTGGTAGAGCTCCGCCAGCAGCCACTAGATACTAGATTCAATTTTTGATAGCAGCAAAAATAAACAAACAAACCAAAAATCCCACAACCATTAGGTTTAAGGTATATTGAAAATACTTTTCTGTTTCCAAAAACTAAAGATAGGGGTTAGAGAGCTTGTTTAGTGGTTTTTGTTTTTTTGTTTTGTTTTGTTTTTTGTTTTTTTCGAGACAGGGCTTCTCTGTGTAACCCTGGCTGTCCTGAACTCACTTTGTAGACCAGGCTGGCCTCAAACTCAGAAATCCTCCTGCCTCTGCCTCCCAAGTGCTGGGATTACAGGCGTGCGCCACCACCGCCCGGCTTGCTTAGTGGTTTTTGTTGTTGTTGTTTTTTGTTTTGTTTTGTTTTGTTGGTTTTTTTCAAGACACGGTTTCTCTGTGTAGCTCTGACCATCCTAGAACTCACTTTGTAGACCAGGCTGGCCTCGAACTCAGAAATCCGCCGCCTCTGTTTAGTGTTAAGAGCACAGTTTGCTCTTGTAGAGGACGTGCTTTCCATTCCCAGCGCCCATCCATAACTCCAGTTCCAGGGATCTCATGCCCTCGTCTGACCTCTGTAGGCACCAAGAACACATGCAGTCTACATACACATATATGCAGGCAAAACACTCATTTAAAACATCCTAAAAACATCCCATTAAAACTAAAACCCCCAGCCGGGCGTGGTGGCGCACGCCTGTAATCCCAGCACTTGGGAGGCAGAGGCAGGCGGATTTCTGAGTTCGAGGCCAGCCTGGTCTACAGAGTGAGTTCCAGGACAGCCAGGGCTACACAGAGAAACCCTGTCTCCAAAAAACCAAAAAAAAAAAAAAAAAAAAAAAAAAAAAAAAACTAAAGCCCACTAAGTGGGTAATCCCAGCACTCAGGAGGCAGAGACCGAAGATCTGGATGGAGTTCACGGTCAGCCTCAGGTACACAGGGTACCTGGGTGCTATGAGATTCCATTTCAAAAAACTAAAATGAAAAATAAGAGCCAGTAGCTACACGAGGCCCCACCTCAAAATAAAGATATGCCTAAGATAATAACCTTTAAAAAAACTACTAAAAGTGGTATGTTCAATATCACCTGTCATTAGGAATTTAAATGAAAATCAGCTGATAGCCACGAGAAACACACAAATCAAGAGACTAAGGAAATATGGTCCACAGCAATAGGACTCTTAAAATGATCCAAACAATCTAGTTCATTCCATTCTGTCATTTATTCTATTTCTTTTTTAAGGGAGTTTTGCTTGCTCTGGCACTCAGATTGGTCTCGAACTCCTGAACAACAGTGACCGTCCTAAGTGTTAGAACTATTTATACATGTCAGCACCCCGACAAGACAAGTCAGTCTTTAAAACGCTTTTTAATTTTTCTTAAATGTCAACTACAATTCCAAATGTCACCAACTATTAGAATAAGAATATTTTATAACATTTTCATAATTCTGTCACAGTTTGCAGAAAGAAGAAAAGAGAGAGTTATGACTTTCCAAATGTCAATATGGCTCCTTTTATTAATATTAAAACACATTTGCTATAAAAATCACTGGAAGTTAATAAAGAATAGAGAAAGTACATCATGTTTCAATAACTTCCCATAAAAAGAGTAAAATGTAATGAAAAGTATACACTTACTTGGTACTAATGACATAATATTTCATTATGTTAGAAGCAGCAAAGCGTGTAACTTGAGCCAGATGTTGAATGGTTAGTAACTTCAGAAACTGCGAGGAAGGGTAACTACAGAATTGCTCTAGGGAGTTCTCTAGCTGACTATTTTTACATTGCACTCCAGTGGTTTTTTTTTTTTTCAAAAGGAAATTATGTTCTGATGGATCCAATGATACAAAATTCCACAGAAGCAGCAGTCTGGTATAGGAAAGAACTTGAGTTTTCAAGTCAGTGTTCTGGCTTTACCAATTACTGGCTAGTGGATCTTGGGAAAGGAAAATTCTGAGCTTTAGAGTACTCCTTTGTAAAGCAGTGATGGCAACAGTTAACTCATCCCCTAGGAGGTATGAAGAGTGAACTCATACCTCTAAAGTGCTTTCTATACCCAAGTACTTCAATGGAGACTAATGAGTATTACTGTTGCTATTACTACAATTATGTTTCGTTACTACTAGCAAAATAATCACCCCTCAAATCAAAAATACACCTAGAAAGGTCTACAGGGATGGGAGCATGTGAGCCTAGAAACAGCTGGAGGCTGTGGCCAGAGAACAAAGCCTGAATTTCTGAGGTGGTCTATGTACATCCAAGCTGTATACATAAGAATTTGGGGATAAAGTGGCGTAAAGATAGAGGCCATTGTCTGGACATATTTGACCATTCACAAATGTTAATTTTAATTCTCTCTCACAAGAAGAACAGAAAATGAGGTGCAGGATTAGCTAGAGAAAGACCCAACTGGCTACAGAATAACTGGGAAGGGGGTAACACAGCCCCACCCTTCACATTCCCAGAATCCCTCATCCATGTCGGTCCAGTTATTGCTAGCTCAACTGTACCTTTACTCTGACCAGCTTTCCCCTGCAAAACCAGAAACCAGAAAAAAAAGGCAAAGAAAACTATTTCCTGGCAACACCTCACCAACAAGCCTTGAGTATTTAAAAAGAACAATCCATCAGACATAACACGAGGAGGACAACACATCCCATGTCTCCTTGGGCCTTGCAAGACAAGCAAACAGAACAATATGGAAGAATCACTGGATATTGACACAACTGAAGGAGAACAACACGTTTAAAAATGCTCCTCTGCAATAGCAAATATAAAATAAGGTAGCCAACAGACAAGTTACTCTCACTGTGCCCCATTCTGTATACTCACAGAGTAGTCTCCAAGCTGACTAACTCCCTTGGGTTATTTAGCAAGGCCGCATTTAAATCAGACCTGAGCTATCCTTGCCCTGCAACTGTGATCTGGCTTTCCTGTGTTTTTGTGTTTTTGTATTTGTGTGTGTGTGCTGGGGATGTCCTCACACATACCCAGCATGCATTTCACTGCTGAGCTGCACCCCCGGTCACATGGCTTTTCCTTCTTTTATTCTGAAGTCTGATATAGCATGGCTCACCTATAATTCTAATAGTTTGAGTAAAGAAATATTTCTGAGGCTATAGAGATGGCTCAGTGGTTAAGAGCACTGACTGCTCTTCCACAGGTCCTGAGTTCAATTCCCAGCAACCACATAGTGGCTCACAACCATCTGCAATGGGATCTGATGCCCTCTTCTGGGGTGTCTGAAGATAGCTACAGTGTGCTCATACACATAAAATAAATAAATCTTAAAAAAAAAAAACATTTCTGCAGATTCGGGGTTACTAACTGATCTCTACTGATAAAAAGAAGATTCAAACCATAGACAATTCTAAGAACAGTTCAAAGATTAGAGACAGTGTTTCTTAAAAGGATCCATCTTTTGTAATGTTAAACTTAATTTTTGCAACTTTCTTCCCATATCTATATATTAAGAAAAATCTTTAAACACTGCAATAACTTTGAAGAAGAAAGAAAACAACATCTACCTCAGACACTAGAGACATTCAAATGCTTATTAGCTCTAGCTACATGGCAGAAGAAGTGTACTTCAAAAGAAAAGCGGACTGCTACAGAGGCCAGCTGTGATGGCGCAGTCCTGGACTACAGCACCAGAGAGGCTAAGACAGGAGGCTCACAAAGTCCAAGACCACACTCTGGTATGTAACAAGACGATCTCAAAGACAAGAAAGACCGGAAACATATATACAGAGACTTTCCAAACAATCTACCTCCTAGAAAGTAAGCGATATGGAGTCAAGAACCTCAATGAAAGAAAAGAAAAACTGTCAGAAAACCAATGGGATGGTCAGAAAACCCTCCTGGAACAACCAGAAACCAGAGCATGAGATCTTGAAGCTATTCTTCCTGATCTAAGTGCTGCCTCCAGTCTGAACTCAGACAGATCCTGATTATTTGAACTGGTTGTCGATCAGGGTCCCCTTCATTTTTGCTTTCTTGGCTTCCAATTCAGCCTGGAAAGAAAAAAAAGTATGCCCTGATATATATATATATCACAATCACATGACATTCCTAACATCTCGTTCATTCTAACTGTTCACTCTCCCTTACTGCTTGGTGTACACAGAAAAATGGTTTCATAATCTTTATTCATCATCTTAAAACTCTGGCTCATAAAACCTAGATTTAAAGACATATGTGTATGTGTGTGTAGGTCATGAGTCTAGAAAGACGGTCATGAAGGAGGAAAAGGAATAATGGAATACATGCGATAAGAAAGCAGAAGAGGAGGAGGACTATAGTCCTGCAATCAGAACTAGAGAGCTCGAGGGAGGAGGATCAAGAGTTCAAAGCCAGCCTTGGCAACACAGCAAGTCAGCCAGGACTAATCCTGTCTTCAGAAGAAAGACAGGAAGGAGGAGAAGAAAGGGAGGGAGGAAGGGAGGGAGAGCGGGGGAGAAAGAGAGAAAGAGAGAGAGAGAGAGAGAGAGAGAGAGAGAGAGAGAGAGAGAGAGAGAACAAACAAAAAATGCAGAGGAAGACAACGTGGAAGAAAGGAGACCAACCAGAGTGGGCAAGGCATCTGGGAAGGGTGGTGGGGGAGGGAAAGAATGAGAACAAAGATAATGAGACATAATTACACAGATGCCATAATGAAACCCGTTACTTTCTATGCTAGCCTAAAAAATTAGAAAGACACACAAACACAAACACACACACACACACACACACACACACACACACACAGTTTTTAATGAAGCACCAATGTAGTATATCTGAGATTAATGAGATAAGCATATATTATTATGTAAAAAAGTTACATAAAAAAAGAAATTAGTAATGGACAGGAATAGGAGAGAGATAAGAGGGAATGGGTAAGGGCAATCGGAATGTAGACTATGCAAGCACACACACATACATAGCTACATACATAGCTACATACATATATACATACATACAGACAGACATGGAATTATCAGAGAACAAATTTAATTAATAATTAAAAAAGCAAAAAAAAAAAAAAAAACCAATGGAGGTTCCAGCCTACAGAGGTGCCGTGCTTTAAGTTAACCCACGGATAAGGCAGAAAACTAGCAGTGTTTGAAAAGTAATGATAGCAGCTACTGAGGTAGCACAACTGGACACCAAAACTCTGGAGAGCACTGAAAACCTGGCTCTTACCTCCTGACCTTAGAGCACAAGCAGCAGAGTAAAACATTACCCTAGCTAGGCCTATCAAATAAGATTTCTAACGTAGGCTTGGGGTTACAGCCACTATTGTAGAGCAGGGTTTACCATCACAGTCAGAGCCTGGGGTGAGAACGCTGGCAGCCAACTATACTAGGAACTCCCAACGCTTCCTAAAGGCTCCCGCTGCCTCTGTAAATCATTCAGAGTAAGAAATCCAAGTCGGGTGGGCCTGGCCCTTCCTCCCCACGCCACTTACCAACTCCTGCAGCCGCCTCTTGCTCATGCCTTTGCGCTCCAGCTGCTTTTCAATCACTTTGGCGTTCTGCGCATAGGAGTCAGCGACTTCCCTCTGGAGCAAACAGGACAGACCTTTAGACCGAAGCACTCACTTCTCAGGGACCACAACAAAGACCTCAGAGGTTATTTATACTACTCAAGTCCACAACTGTAACTCTTCATCTTCTCAATGACCCAGGAGAGTTCAGGTTTCCATGGGGATCATTAGATAAGAACCCTCAGTAAAAAGCACTTGACTAAAATACCAGAAAAGCAACTGCTGGTACTCTGACATACTTGGACCATCAGAGCCAGGCTGGGAGGACGGAAAACTATTCAGTACACTATCTCATTTATTTATTTGTTCTGAAGATAGATTTTGCTATGGAGTACTTGTAGATCCTGGATTTGAGATCCTCCTGCCTAAGCCTCCAGAGTACTGGAATTATATGCCTGAATCCAGTTCAGAAGCTTTAAAATTAGAAAGGAGTGAGAGGATCCAAGTTCCGCGTTCTCATTTTATAGCTGTCCCTCCCGTTCAGGGAGACAGGCACTAGCCCAGTAGCAGAGAACTGCTTATCAGCAGAGCAGAGTGGGAAAGCTAGGTCGTCAACTGTTCTGCCCTGCACAGGCTTTGACCCTGGAGTCCTCTCGATCCCCTCCTCCACTCCAATTTTCCCGAAAGCAGAAACACTTACAGCCTCTATCTCTTCTTCTTCTTCATCAATGGTAGACACAGTAACAGAGCTGAACTTGCCCATATCTTTAGTCCTTTTGGTCATCATAACCTAGAATAGTAGGAAGAGGCATCAAGCTTAGTTCACCCCAGAAGGATCCATGAGTCATAAACACAAGTGCATTGATGTGAATGTCTGTCTAAAGAAGGGGTGTGGGAATAGCTGCCTCTCAGGGATGGGCTATCCTAACTGTTAATGTTTTGAAGCATTTGCTATTGAGGTTTTTGACTTTTGTTTTTGTTTTTCCAAGAGTTTCTCCGTGTAGCCCTGGCTGGCCTGGGACTCACTCTGTAGATCAGGCTGGTGTGGAAATCAAAGATCTGCCTGCCTCTGCCTCTGGAGTGCTGGGATTAAAGGCGTGAGCCACTATCACCATGGCCACCATCACCACCACCGCTACCATCACCAAAGCCACCACTATCACCACCATCATGCAAAAGGTGGCTGAAGAGACAGCCATGGGTGCTGAGAACCAAACTCATAAATTATTGGTTGTGAGCCGAGCCTTTAACGGCTGAGCCATCTCTGCAGCCCACTATTAAGGGTTTTAAAACATATATTTAAAAATCAGTCTAATTCACTGAGGATTTAGTTGTTCCCACTCTAAAATGAAAAAAAAAACTGAAAAGGAAAATAAAAATTATACAATGTCTAAGGTAATGAAACTACTGCATTATAAAGCAAATAGTCATAGTCCTGTAACATCTACTTGTACATAACAATGGCAACTTCTTCATAAATATTTCATCAACAAAGGCAAGTTTCTCAGATATTATATCGTATCTTAAAAATTAAGGGGGGCGTTGCTACAAGTCAATGGTGCTTGCTTAACATGGAAATCTCCTGGATTTGGTCCCCAGCACTAATTAAATTTGGGGCTAAATGTGTAGCTATCTTAAGCCGTCTGTGTCCTTTGATGATAATTACCTTCTTAGGAGGCTCTTGTTTCTGAGTATATATATTGGTCTTCCCAAAGCCTTGGCCAAATTTCACTACTGCTCCATCCACAATGAAGGTCACAGGAGCGTTCTTCGGCTGGGACTGGTAGAAGAGCGGAAGTCCACACCTGCAAATGGCAGAGCGAATCTCTAGGAGGCTCTGATTCTACATCCTTAACGCCTGCAAAAGTACACTCGGTCTCTGAGAAGAGTTTGGTTTGTGGCATAAAATGTTCACTTTTCCCCCAAAAGAACTTGATAACAATTAATTAGGGTGCATGTTGAAAGTTCTGATCAGATTCCTAGGTCTCGACCAGAATATTCTGGTTTGGCAAATGCAGGGATGAGTGAGGCCCGAGACTTGGCTGTTTTCATCTGCATCACACGTATTAACATTAAACAAAGCCTGGGAACTGCTGGCTAACGCTGCTATTGGCTTCATACAGCCGCCACTCCCTCTGCCTGACCACTTTGCTTTCTGAGCTAAATGTAGACCTATAAGATAGGATTAAAAACTAGCTTCACCCATCCAGTATGACTAGCTACTCAAATGCCTTCTTGTCTTCAATTTATCTTCCTCTGCTTCATTCAGTGTCTGAGTCTTCTGACAGCCAACACAATTATCCTTACACCAAGATTAGACTCAACCGCCGGGCGGTGGTGGTGGTGTACGCCTGTAATTCCAGCACTTGGGAGGCAGAGGCAGGCGGATTTCTGAGTTCAAGGCCAGCCTGGTCTACAGAGTGAGTTCCAGGACAGCCAGGGCTACATAGAGAAACTCTGTCTTGAAAAACAAACAAACAAAAAGATTAGACTCAATCGCCAGGCATAGTGGCCAGCCTTTAATACTAGTACTCAGGAGTCATAGGCAGGTGGATTTCTGTGAGCTGAAGGCCAGCCTGGTCTACACAGTAAGTTCTAAGACAGCCAGAACTACCCTGACTCAAAATGACAACAAAAAATCGAAATCACTGATAGTCTTATATTAATAGCCTAAAGCTGAAAATTTTCTTTTAAAAAACACCCTTTAAAATTCTTAGCTTTACAGTCTACATTGTATCCATGAACCTGGAATTAAATTATATTGTCACACTTTCCATTATGACCCAGCCAACTCTACTCCACACATACGTAGATATCTCCCACAATAAGACCTATCTAGAATACTCAGAGCAACGTTACTGGTAATAGCGAAAACGAGAGGCAACTCCAATTCCCTGGGAACGGGCAAACAGACGGATACCCTGGAATACTCAAAAATAAAGAGCTGTGAATAAGTAAATGAACTGATAGGATGCGATACGAGCAATAAAGAGAAACGAATGACCTCATAGCAATTTGGATCAACCCCTAAAACATCAAACAGAAAGACTAGATGTAGTAGGAAACTTATTATGGACTTTTCCTAAAAACGTTAGGAAGGGCAGGAGCACAGGGATAGAAAGCAGTGACGACCAGGGACGGGTGAACAGAGGGGACTGGCCTCGAAGGACATGTGCACTGCTGGAAATGTCTTCTATCATCATAGTGGTGGCATTATTTAACTGTAGTTTTTCTGTCAAAACCCATCAAATGGAATATTTAAATGGGTAAGTGTATTGCAGACATATTTAATCTTACTCTCTCAAGTTGTACTATGTTAAAAACTAAGTTTTTTTTTTAATAGCCTAGGACTGCCAGGGCTATACAAAGAAACCCTGTCTGGAAATAAAAGAAACAAGCAACCTCAAGTTTGTGCCTGGTGTGGTGGCTCATGCCTACAGTCCCAGTAGTAGCGAGGCTCGGGCAAATGATCAAAAGCTCAGGCTAGCCTGACTGCATATCAAGACAGGGCCCCAAAGGAAACAAAAGGCTCCCATTCTGCCCACTTTTATAATCAACTGGTCAGGGATGGAATTTAACTAGCATCTTTGGGAAACATATTAGCATTTGGTTTGAAAATGCCAAAGAGAGACTTATTTTTCTAACACATCCTGCTTTTACTTACCTATGACCTGAAAACCCCACCCCGGGAGTTACTTACTTTGCACACTTCTTCCTGTACTGACGTTCAATGCCCTCAGGCCTGTACAGGAAAGAGAAGTTAAAAGGAAAACTTAAGTGCGTATCTCATCCATGATTCACTTCCTAGCTCATTTCTTCTGCTTACTCATCACTTAACATAATTCACGCTAAAAGTTCAGAAGCTCTTCATTGTGTAGATCTACTGGCTAGTTTAGCATGTATTAACTATATGACTCTAGCATGCATTTCTTCTTTCACAAACATGTACTGAGCAACTAATAGGGGTCAGGTACCATGCTAACTGAGCAGACAGAAGAAGGGTAGCAATATATTCACAAAAGTGACTAGACTTAGAGTATCAACAATATTAACTACCATATAACAGCAACCAGTTATACAGTCAGTCCTTTCTATCCATGGTTTCTGAATCTATGGATTCCAACCAGGGATAGAAAAACAGTCGACAAAGGTTGTGTCGGAGGCTGGGGAGAGGACTCACTGTCTGCCAGGACAAGGACCAAAGGTAAAATCCCCAGCAGGCACGCAAAAAGCCAGGCACGGCTATATCTGCCTGTAGCCCCAGGGTCGTGGAGATCAAGATAGGCTGATCCTGAGAGATCACTGGCCAGTCAGTCTAGGTGAAATGGCACATCTAGTTCAGCAAGAGATACTTGTCTCAAGGGAATAAATTGCAGGGTGACAGAGGAAGACACCCCAACATTCGGCTCTAGACTCTACATGTGCACATACATACATGCAACCTCGTGCATGCCAGCCAAACACACACACACACACACACACACACACACACACAGACACACACACACCAAAGTTGTATTAGTACTTAAAATACACATTTTCCAGTAACATAGCTAGATACATCTCAGAAACAAAGAAAACAGAACCTCCCAACATGCATTTCTTTCTTTCTTTTTTTTTTAACTGAAGCTATATATCTTAGCTGCAGCATGACAGCCATTTGGTTTTTTTTGGTTTTGTTTTTTGGTTTTTTTTTTTTTTGGTGAACTATTAGCTCATATCTTAGTCATGTTTTTCTGTAACATGAAGGAGACTTGCATTATTAATGAGATTTGTACTATTAATGGACTTCACAAGTTTTTTTTAGTTTGTGATCTTTGATTTTTTGTGTTTTGAGCATGTGGGAATTTGAGATTTTTTTTCCTACAGTCAATACAGAGTCAACGTCTCTCTCTTGCCCTCACTCTCTTCCATGTATGTTATAACATAGCTAGGACTTTCTCAATCTGAATTCCTTTTTTTTTTCTTTTTGGTTTTTTAGAGACAGGGTTTCTCTGTATAGCCCTGGCTGTCCTGGAACTCACTCTGTAGACCAGGCTGGCCTCAAACTCAGAAATCCGCCTGCCTCTGCCTCCCAGAGTACTGGGATTACAGGCGTGCACCACCACCACCTGGCCCTGAATTCCTATCTGAAATAAAAAATTTCAACCTCATATTCTGAAATCTTCTCCCATTAGTTTCTTCCTCCAAATCACTGTCTAGATTAAACAGGCAGGAGTGGCTTCCCTTTACAGGTAAACTGCAGGCCCCTTACCACGGCCTAGCAGGCTCCGCGCAAGAACATCACTGCATTCTGCAGCGCCTTCCCCACTGTCTCCCTCTCTCATACACACTGGCCAAACCAATCTCCCTTCTGTTTCAGTTCTTGGAAAAGAACGGGTGCTTCCCAACAGGTGACTGTTTCCACACATTCCCGCCTCTGCCTAGAATGTTCCGCTCACCACGTCGCTATGGCTGCTCTCTTCATTTACTTTGATGCCACTTCCTAAGTAACTTAGTCAGAGGCCTTCCCCTGACCACTTTCTCTGAGAAGTTCTCATGTGACTCTCCCTACCAATCCTTTGTTTCATTCATAAGGCTTCTAATTATAAGTACCTGATTTTTCTATGAAATTTCCATCATCTATTCCCTGAGAAGAGACAGAGTCTGCCTTATCACCCGCCAGAGCTGAGCAAAGCACTACATAGAAGGCCCAGCAGTTAGTTAAGAGCACCGGCTGCTCTTCCGAAGGATCTAGGTTTAGTTCCCGGAACACACGTGGTAGTTAACTATCTCTAACTCCAGTTCCAGGGGTCCAATGCCTTCTTGTCTCTGCAGGTACAAGGTACACACGTGGTAAACAAATATACATGCAGACAAAATACCATAGATATAAAATTAAAAGTGTTGGACATACAGAAGATGTACAATAAACACTGAATGAATTCGAAAGAATTTACCTTAATGAGAAAACTAAACTTATAGTTCGAGGAAGCTTTTTCTGAGATAAGATCTTATTGAAGTCCCCTAGGGTAATCTGGAGTTTGCCCATGGAGCCCAGGGTGACAAACTCAGGCAATCCTCCAGCTTCAGAATCCCATATATTAGGACGACAGTCTTAAGCCATCACATCTGGCTGATGATATCAAGTTCTTAAATGGAGGAATTTGTAATGGCAGCAGAGGAGGTGGTACTCACACTCATATCTGAGGGAGGCACAGAAACTTCATGAAGAGGTGATGCTTCTGCCAGAGCCCTGATAGAAAATGGGACTTCATTCAAAGGAAATAGTCCATATATGTGTACTGTATTCATAGAATTACTATGTACAGAGAATTAGTCTGATGCCATCAGGACTTAAAACTCCATGATTTTGTACCAATAGTATAGACATAAAAACCCTGCCAGGTTATTCTATGAACTAATACATGCCAACAAATTAGATAACTTAGAGAATGAAAAAGAGCGGGTGTGGTGGCCCTTGCGTCTCAGGCCAGCTCCTGGGAGGCAGATGCAGGTGGATCCCGCTGAACGCCAGCCTAGTGAAATCCTGTCTGAAAGAACCAACGTGAAGACCAAAGAAAAAAATAACACAAATTGTCCAAGCTTACTCAAGAAGTAGAAGGGAAAGATGGGCCATGGGCGGTGGGCTGAGCAGTAACCGGTAACAAAGAGACACAGTAAGAACAGAACAGACTAGAACCCTACTTTGGCCAACAGAAGAGCATAGTGTGTTCTTGGAAAAGCTGCTCATGACTAGAGCATGATCTATATCAAAGGGGAGTGTGCTTGCTTGTTGGTAAGTGCTAAGAACTCTGAACCCTAAACAAACAGTGGCATGACCACAAGTTCCTGGCCTAGGTCCTGCCATTAAATAAGGTAGTACTTGCTGCTAAGTAAGGCTAGGCCTAAGGCTGATTCATCCTAAAGGTAAGGCTGATTGGATTTCAGCCTTTCTTTCTACTTCAATCTAGGGCTACCCAGTAGTTTCCTCAACTAGCCTTATGTTACAGGAGACTGAAGCCTAGTTGTATGAAATGACTTTCTGTTTTGGTTTGTTTTTTTTTGTTTTTCAAGACAGGGTTTCCCTGTGTAGTCCTGGCTGTCCTGGAACTCAGAAATCCGCCTGCCTCTGCCTCCCAAGTGCTGGGATTACAGGCGTGCGCCACCACGCCCGGCATGAAATGACTTTCTATACTAACAGAATAATGCATGTTAATATATAATACTGTACTATAGTCAGTGTTCTTTAGAGTCACAGAACTTAGGGGAACTCTATATTGAGGGAATTCATTGTGATGTCTCAAAGTCTGGAGTCCAACTAACCCAACAATGGGCAGCTGTGAGTGGGAAGTCCAAGAATCTAGTAGTCGCTCAGCCCCACTAGGTTAGTTGTTTCAGCTGCTCTTCTGTAGAAGTAAGTTCCAACAGATGTGGTAGCAAATAATTGCAAGCAGTTGAAGAAGGGGTGAATTTTCCTTCTTCCTATGTCCTTATGTAGGGCTCTAGCAGCAGGTATAGCTCATATTAAAGGTTTGTACCACAAAGCCCAGATCAGGGACTTGCTTTGTCCAAGGCTGACTTTGTCCTCAGAGATCTCCTTGCCTCAGTGTCCTGGGATTAAAGGCCTGTGCTACCTTGCCTGGGCCAAAGCTTTTCATGGCCACTATGCCTCAAGATCTCCACATCAAGATCGGAGTGTTGCCGGGCGTGGTGGCGCACGCCTGTAATCCCAGCACTTGGGAGGCAGAGACAGGCGGATTTCTGAGTTTGAGGCCAGCCTGGTCTACAGAATGAGTTCCAGAACAGCCAGGACTACACAGAGAAACCCTGTCTCAAAAAAAAAAAAAAAAAAAAAAAGATTGGAGTGTCTTCCAGCCTCAAGATCTGGATCACAGGTGAACCCTCCAGTCTGGATTGTAGTTCATTCCAGATATAGTCAAGTTGACAACCAGGAATAGCCATTACAAATACTATTAAAATAGAGAACTTAAAAAAATATTATATGTGCTTATTACAGTGATCCTAAAGATAGCTGATAATTTTCAAAACCAGTAATCTAAAATCTAAATAATGGAGGGGGGGAGATAAAACCTAGGACAAAATGACACGAGTAATCGAAGCACTTGGGAGGTATAAGCAGGAGGGTTGGGACACTTTCCACTAAGTATCCCAATTCAAGGCTCTGCTACACGATAGACTGTCAAAGCAAAACTAAACAAAACAACAACAAAAACTTAAAAGGACAGGAGCTGAGGAGACGGCTCAGAGGTTAAGGAACACTGGCTGCTCTTCCAGAGGTCCTGAGTTCAATTCCCAGCAACCACATGGCAACCCACAATCGTCTGTAACTCCAGGTCCATGGGATTCCTGTTCTGGCCTCTACGGGCACAAGGCACACAAATGATGTACAAACATACACACAGGCAAAACTTCATATACAGAAAAATCATCGTTCTAAAAATGAAAAGGCACAGAAAAAAAAAAAAGCCACACGGTGGTTCAGGCAGATAATGGGCTGACGCATGGATAAGCCACGGGACGCGAAGGATAGCTGGGGGTTACAACTCAAAATCACTAAGGACAGTTGGGGAGAAGAAGTTTCAGAAAAGAGAGATTGGCTCAGAGAGCAAAGTATCTGACACCAATCTCGATGACCCAAGTTCTATCCCTGGGAAGAAAACTACCAAAAGCTGTCCTCTGACGTCCACAGGCAGCCCCATGCACGTCCTACCCTACCCCCACAAATTATACATAAAAATTAAACAACAACAACAACAACAAAAATGCCAGGCCTGATGGCACATGGTTCTAATCCCAGAATTTAGGAAGCAAAGGCAGGCAGACCTCTATGAGTTCCAGACAGCCTGGTCTACAGAGTAAGACCCCTCCCCCAGCTCTCCCCAGCGCCGCCGCCCCCCACCCCCAGGATGAGGTAGTAGGAAGGAGTAAGACAGCAAGAGCAGAAAATGGTTCTGCTGACAAATTTCAGACGTCAGCCTCCAAATCTGAGCCTGTTCAATTTTTTTGTTACTTAAAGCTACCCAGGTTGTGGTAGTTTACTATAGCAGCTTTAGCATGTTAATATATAGTGTATGAAAGTGTCTAGGACAGTGTTCAGCATACAAAGGAGCTCAGAAAATAAGGTATTTGCTAAATAAATGGGTGGACTTTCTTTATTCCTTAGAATGGAGCTCCTGTGGAATTGGGCACCTGTGGGTGACCACTCTTGTCATTCATACACACCTTGGGATGTGCCACCACCACAGTGCTTGGGATTCTTTTTTTTTTAAACCTCTCTCTCTCTCTCTCTCTGTGTGTGTGTGTGTGTGTGTGTGTGTGTGTGTGTGTGTATATGACGTTTACCTGCATGTGTTGCCTATAGAAGATGGCATCAACCGGGCGGTAGTGGTGCACGCCTTTAATCCCAGCACGTGGGAGGCAGAGGCAGGCGGATTTCTGAGTTCGATGCCAGCCTGGTCTACAGAGGGAGTTCCAGGACAGCCAGGGCTAATACAGAGAAACCCTGTCTCGGAAAAAAGAAAACAAAAAACAAAAAACAAAAAAAAACCAAACAAACAAACAAAAAAAGAAGATGGCACCAGATCCCCTGGCTCTGGAGTTAGAGATGTCTGTGAGCCACCATCTACCACAGAAATGCTGGGAATTGAACCTAGGTCCTCTGGAAGAGCAGCCAGTGCTGTTAACTGCAGAGCCATCTCTCCAGCCCCTTTCCTTTCTTATTCTCTGCATTTTTAGGTTTTCCTGGTTCTGTCCAATTTTTTTTTGTCTACTTTGTAAATCTTCGCTCCTTTCTCTCTCTCCCATCTATTTTATTTTGTATCTATGTAAAGGGTCTCACATAAACCATATATATCTCTCCTCAGATATATATGTGACCTTGAACTTTTTATCCTCCTGCCCCTATCTCCCTACAACTGGGATTGGAAGGGTACAAGGGCATTTTTACCATCCCGGCTATATGCAGTATCAAGAATTGCAAATCCTGTACCAAGTGAGTTATAGCCTTATCCTTTGCTCTACACTCTGTAACTTTAAACTACCCATATACACTAAGGATTCCTCAACTTAGAAGCTTATGCATCTAACTAGGTCACTCCCTGCTTAGAAAATGGAACTAAGGGGCTGGAGAGAGATGGCTCAGTGACTAAGAGTACACTGCTCTTTCAGAAGACCCAGGTTTGGTTCCCACCGCCCTTGTTAGGCGGTTGACAAGCACCACTAGGAACTTCAGCTCCAAGGGAATCAAATGTCTTCTCTTTACCGCTACAGGCATCTGCACTCACAGGAACATACCAAAACACATTCATTCTCATTCTCTCTCTCTCTCTCTCTCTCTCTCTCTCTCTCTCTCACACACACATACACACACACACACACACACACACACACACACACAGGCTGAGGAGGAGATCTATCACAGTCTGCAAGTAGGAGGAGTTGAGATTGATCTCCTGAAGCTAGCTTAATAGCTTAATGTTGGGTTTGGCGGTGTCCTTATAACAGCAGCAGAGTCAGGCAGTTCTCTGGGGCTCGCTGGGCAGTCAACTGGACCACTCAGTAAGTTCTAGACCAGTAAGAGAGACACTTTTTTTTTTTTTTGTCTTTTGAAGCAGGGTTTCTCTATGTATCCCTGGCTGTCCTAGAACTCGCCCTGTAGACCAGGCTGGCCTCGAACTCAGACCCACGTCTGCCGCCTGAGTGCTGGGATGAGAGGTGTGCGCCACCACCATCTGGCAACAATTAAAAAAAAATGAGCCGGGCGGTGGTGGGGCACACACACCTTTAATCCCAGCACTTGGGAGGCAGAGGCAGGAGGATTTCTGAGTTTGAAGCCAGCCTGGTCTACAGAGTGAGTTCCAGGACAGCCAGGGATACACAGAGAAACGCTGTCTCGGGGGGGAAAAAAAAGGAAAAAAAAAGTGGAAGGCACTCAAGGACGTAATAAAGATTTAAAACGATTGTCCTCTGACCTCCACAAGCATGCACACACACATGAGCAACAGCCGCCAACACACACACACACACACACACACACACACACAAAGAAATAGCTTTTCACTGCCTTCAGATAAAGCATTTCACTCTCCTCACCACAGTACTCATGAAGCCTTTTCTATAAGACAGCAAGCCATGCTCTGGCCACAAAAGACTATTGAACTTTCCCATAGACATTATGTTTGATGCTCTTAATGCTTCCAGATTCCCTCTACCTGGACTGCTCTGCATCCTCTGCCAACAACTAGTGAAGTTGTGGTTCAAGCCAAGCACAGATACTACTATTGTTCAGAGCCTTTCCTGACAACAACACATGTAAAATAATTAACCTTATCCCACCTGTTTTCCCATAGCCTTTATTCACAGCCCCAGCATTTCTTCCTATCATAATAAGAAGCCTGCTTCCTCACTGATTTCTTTAATAAAGACTGTGCCTTATCCACAGATTTGGTATCTAGCTCAGTACCTGGCACATGACATTCATAAGGCTGGGGATGTAACTCTGTAGGAGTGCCCACCAAGCAAGACTAAAGCCCTTGGTTCCATTGCCAGCCCTGCAAATAATATTGAAAACAATAATGGAAGTTACAGGTGGTACTAACTCACTCAAACATGTAATTGGAACAACAGCTATCAAATACCAAGAGAGGCAAATTTCAGTACCATTACAACAAACTACAGTAAAGAATTCGAATTAAAATAAGTTAGGATATTAGCACAAACGTCAAAGTACCAGGTCTAACTGCATGAGGTGCTTAACACTAGCATGAAGCCGGGCGGTGGTATTGCACTCCTGTAATCCCAGCACTTGGGAGGCAGAGGCAGGCGGATTTCTGAGATCGAGACCAGCCTGGCATACAAAGTGAGTTACAGGACAGCCAGGGCTACACAGAGAAACCCTGTCTCAAAAAACCAAAAAACAAACAAACAAACACTAGCATGGAATAATTTACATTCATTGGCAACAGGCCTCAACACAACAGTTAACTAGAGCATTAAGCCCTTACCTCCGAAGATAAGTAGTCTCCTCATCTTCTGTGTTACAAAACTTATGAGCATGTTTGGCAGCATCGATCACGCGAGACCGGTCCCGGGGCCTCATGGGCAATTTCTCTAACTGACAATCTGAAGGAATGGAGAAAGATTTCCTCGCTTAATCACTAAAGAATAACTTGAGCTTAAGAGTGGTACGCCTGGAATGCAGTGGCATGCAAATTCGGGGACAAGCTAGGTTACATAATGAGTTCAAGATCGGCCTGAGCTACTTGAGATCTTGTCTCAAAGCAAAAAAGAAAACAAAAGGCAAAAAGAAAGAATGAAAAGGAAAGGGAAAAAGAGGGCCGATGCTTCCCTGCAGCCGCCCCCTTGGCACTCCTCACCCAGCACCAGGACCATCTGGCCGCATAAACAGTAGTAGACATGAAGGGGCTTCTCGCCATCATCATATTCCTCGCGGTCCCGGGTGTCTGAGCAGACCACCGACCTCGACACGACTTTCGGCATAGCTCCTGCAGGCCAGCTAGAAAACTCCAAGAAAATGAAGAGTCGCGCCGAGATGGCGTCACAGACACTCGCTCCAAACCGTTTCTCCACCCCGGTCACGTGTTGATACCGGCTTGATTAACTTCCGGAACATTCCATCCCGCTAAATTGCCGGGAAAGGCGGGGGAGGGTGCTGAGTTGACAGAAGCTCAGTAAGCTGAGACACCTTTAGTTATCGACATTCTCGGTATTATTTAAATTATTTTTATTTCTATACAGTCATCAATATTGTTTTTATTTATTAGCGCCCGCGCACCCCCTGCGCGCCCCCTCCCCAGCGCGCCCGCGCGACCCCACAGCGCGCTCTCCCGGGCCCGCCCCTTTCCCGGGCCCGCCCCCTTCCCGGGCCCGCCCCTTTCCCGGGCCCGCCCCCTTCCCGGGCCCGCCCCCTCCCTGGGCCCTCCCGCGCGCTCCCTTGCGCGTCACTCCCACACCGCGCGCTCCTGCCTTCTCCTCCGCCCCCCGGCGCGCTAGCATGTGTGCGTGCGTGCGTGCCTGTGAGCGTGCTTGCGTGGACCCCAAAATATGCAACTCAGGTATTCAGGCTTAGCAGCAAGCACCTTTACCTACGGAGAGCCAGCTCTCTCGTTCATGAATATTTATGAGTATATGTAAAACTCTACATAAAAAAGGACTATACATTATAATATAACCTAGATTTTAGATATACTGGTAAATATTTTGATTTTACTGGCTATATTCAGAACGAGTACCTAATGAAGTAGAAGCTTTTTTTCTGCTGTAGTGGGGATTAAATATAGGGTGTTGTACATACTAGACAAGCATTCTATCACTGAACCCTGGGCTCCAGTCCCATTGCTTCTTTTCTTTTGTTTTTTGGGTTTTTGTTGTTGTTGTTTTGTTTTTTTGTTTTTTGTTTTTTTTTGGATTTGGTTGTTTTCGAAACAGGGTTTCTCTGTATAGGCCTGGCTGTCCTGGAACTCACTCTGTAGACCAGGCTGGCTTCGAACTCAGAAATCCTCCTGCCTCTGCCTCCCAGAGTGCTGGGATTACAGGCGTGCACCACCACTGCCTGGCTGCTTCTTTTCTTTCTCTTCTTTTCTTTTCTTTTCTTTTCTTTTCTTTTCTTTTCTTTTCTTTTTTTTTTTTGTTTTTTTTTGGGGGGGGTTGTTTTGTTTTGTTTTGTTTTTCTTTTTTTCTTTTTCTTTTTTTTTTTTTTTTTTTTTTTGGTTTTTCGAGACAGGGTTTCTCTGTGTAGCCCTGGCTGTCCTGGAACTCACTCTGTAGACCAGGCTGGCCTCGAACTCAGAAATCTGCCTGCCTCTGCCTCCCAAGTGCTGGGATTACAAGCGTGCGCCACCACACCCGGCCTTGTTTTGTTTTTCAAGACAGGGTTTCTCTGTGTAGCCCTGGATGTCCTGGCACTCACTCTGTAGACCAGGCTGGCCTCGAACTCAGAAATCCGCCTGCCTCTGCCTCCCAAGTGCTGGGATTACAGGTGTGCACCACCACACCCGGCTTGCTTCTTTGTTTCTTAAATTTTGGTTTTTAAGCTTTATTTTTTATGCACATTGGTGTTTTGCCTGCATATATATCTGTATGAGGGTGCCGAATCACTTGGATCTGAAGTCACTGCCAGCTACCATAGCGTGAACTGGGAATTGAACCCAGATCCTCAGGGCAAAACAACCAGTGCTCTTAAGCATTGAGCCACCGCTCCCGCCCCTAGTTTCCCGCCTCTAGTTTTTTTTATTTTAAGGTTTATATATCTTTACTTTATGTGTACTAGTGCTTTGCCTGAGTATATGTCTGTGCGCCTCATTTGTGCCTTGTATCCGCAGAGGCCAGAAGAAGGCTAGATCTGGCCTTCCAGATGGTTGTAAGCCGCCATGACTCCAAAGAGTCTAACAGAAGCCAAGTACTCTGGGCCAGCAGCCAGCACTCTTAACCACTCTCTCTCTCCACACGTTTTGTTGTTCGTTCCGTTTTGTTTTTGTGCAAGATTTTATTATCTAGTGCAGGGTAGCATGAACTCTTAATACTCCTCCCTCTGCCTCCTGTGCGCTGAGATTGCAAGTATGTTTCTTTATTTAAAAAAAAAAAGATGCAGTTCAATTTGGGTACCCTGGAAGGTCAATGGGTAAAAGCCTGAGAACATAAAGTTCATCTGCAGGCCTCACACAATGGGTGGCAAGTACAGTCTAAGTCTCTCCAATTGTCCTCTGACTTGTGGTGTGTGGGGCCTGAAACACCACAAAAATAATTAATTAACTAATTAATTAATTAATCTAAAAGACTAAATTCAAGCAATATATAATTCACCTTTTAAATGTGTACTGATACTCAGGTGTGGTTGCAGGCCTTCAATCTCAGTACTCAAAAGGCAAAGGCAGACAGACCTTGTTGAGTTCCAGGCCAATCAAGTTTACCTAGTGAGATCCTGTCTCAGAAAAAAAAAAAAAAAAAAAAAAAAAAAAAAACTAGGCCGGGGGTGGGGGTGGGTGGGGAGGGTGGCATACTCCTTTGATCCCAGCACTTGGGAGGCAGGGGCAGGCAGATTTCTGAGTTCGAAGCCAGACTGGTCTACAGAGTGTGTTCCAGGACAACCAGGGTTACACAGAGAAACCCTGTCTCAAAAAAAAAAAAAAAAAAAAAAACAACAACAACAACAAAATAAACCAATTTAGTGATAGTTTACTTGCAGTTGTGTAACCAATACCATTATCTAATTCCAGAACATTTTATCATTTCAAAAGGAAATTTCATACCTATTATCACCTGCTTCCTTTCCATATTATAGAACTTAATTCATTTTTTACGGTTGAATAGTATTTCATTATATGGGTATACTAGTTTTTGTTTATCTGAGCATTACTGGCTATCAGTCTGTATTAGTCACGGTTCTCTAGAGTCACAGAACTTATGGGATGTCTCTCTATATTGAGGGAATTTACTGTGATGACTTACAGTCTATAGTACAACTACCCCAACAATGGGCAGCTGTGAATGGGAAGTCCAAGAATCTGGTAGTCTCTCAGTCCCACGGGCTAGCTGTTTCAGCTGGTTCCAACAGATGTGCTGGCAAGTCAGTGCAAGCAGGCGAAGAAGAGATGAATCTTCCTTCTTCCAATGTCCTTATGTGTGTCTCCAGCAGCGGGTATGATCCATATTAAAGGCATGTACCACCACTCTGAATCTGTGACTTCCTTTGTCCCAGGCTGACCTCGAACTCATTGATCTCCTTGCCCTAGTCTCTTGGGATAAAAGGCATGTACTGCTTGCCTGGGCCTAAGCTTTCCATAGCCACTATGACTTAAGATCTCCATGCCAAGCTCCAGGTCAGAAACTTGTGTCTTCTGGCCTCAAGATCTGGCTCACAGGTGTGCCCTCCAGTCTGGATTGTAGTTCATTCCAGATATAGTCAAGTTGACAACCAGGAATAGGCACTATAATTTATTTATTTATTTGTGTAGGGGTGTGTGTGTGTGTGTGTGTGTGTGTGTGTGTGTGTGTCCCCCGTCCATGTGGGTACCTGTGAAAGCCAGAAGAATGCACTGGTGGCCATGTTCTACAGCTGGAGTTATCAGCAGCTGTGAAACACCGGATATGGATGTTGGAACTCAAATTGGAACCCTCAGCAAGAGTAATAAGTGCTTTTAACAGCTTAGCTATGGCTCTAGCCCCCATTGTTAGTCTTTTTTGTTATAGCCATCCCGGTGGGTATTGAAGTGGTATTTCATTGTAGTGTTGATTTGTATTTCTCCAATAACTAATGATGTTGAGCATTTTTATTTGTCCTTTATATTTCTTCTTTGGGTGAATGTCAACTCATATCCTTTGCCCATTTTTGTTTTTTTGTTTGTTTGTTTGTTTGTTTGTTTTTTGTTTTGGTTTTGGTTTTTCAAGACAGGGTTTCTCTGTATAGCCCTGGCTGTCCTGGAACTCACTCTGTAGACCAGGCTGGCCTCGAACTCAGAAATCTGCCTGCCTCTGCCTCCCAAGTGCTGGGATTACAGGCATGTGCGCCACCACAGCCAGGCCTAAGTACACATCTTTAATCCCAAACAATGAAGTTGAAGTTAGTTAGTAGAAGGGAAATCCCGTGTGTGAAAGTGATAGCTAATGGAGTGGCAGACGAGTGACTAATCAGAGCAAGACTTGACAGAATAGGGTCGGCCCACGTCTCATGAAGAGAGGAGAAGAAAGCTTCTTAAGAGAGCAGTGCAGAGAGAAAGGAAAAAGGCAGCAGTGTTAGCAGGACAGTTATAGAGAGACAAGTTGAGAGAGAGAGAGAGAGATTATAGAGAGATAAGTTGAGAGAGAGAGAGATTATAGAGAGACAAGTTGAGAGAGAGAGAGAGAGAGAGAGAGAGAGAGAGAAACAAGCTAGACACAGGTGAAAACCGAAGGAGCCAAAGGATGAGAAGGAGCCAGGAGATTAGAACAGATTGTCAGAGTTAGTTTGAGGCCAAGCAGAGCAGTTCAGGACAAGGTGGGAGAAGCTAAGAGTTTGGCGAAGAATTTGAGTCAGAACAGCTGAGTTTAACCAGCCAGCTAGAGTGCAGAAAGAACAAGAACGCATGCGCTTATTCGGCAGTAAGTCTCAGAGGCTGAAAACATTTCTAGGCCTAGAGAAGGCTAGAAGCTTCCAGAACTAGGTTAGCAGACAGAGACTGTATGCCTCAGAGACAACAATTATTATAGGCAAATAAAAGTTACTTTTACAGTCTCCAGTTTTAAATTTTAAGGATATTTATTTATTTAGTATATGGGGTGTGTGTGTGTGTGTGTGTGTGTGTGTGTGTGTGTGTATACACACGTGTGCATGTGTACATGTACGAGCATGCAGGCACGCATACACACTGTCTACCAGGTAGGTCCCGTGACTATGACTCAGATTGTCAGGCTTGACAGCAGACTTCCTGCGGAGCTCATTTAGTTTTGCACTCACAACTCTTCTGCTTCAGCCTCCACAGTGCTGGAAATACAAACACCACACACCTAGCAAGATCATTCCCCTTGTTTTGTTGGGTTGCTAGGAACTGAAGTAAGGGCTTGTGCAAGTTAGGAAAGTCCCCCCTCCTGTTTAACACCTAGCCCAACATAAGAGAATGATTAATGAGAGTCTTTGAGAATCACAATCTTTGACCCTTAGGACCTAAACCAGTAGCATCCTTTTCATTCCATACTATTCAATATTTATCGATCCTTTGTTTTGTGCTATAGTAATCAATTACAAGTGGTCACGCTCCTTACGTGGCTTAGTCTAGTGCTGAAGTTAGCAAACTTGTTCTATAAAGAACTAGAGAATGAATCCCTTAGGGTAGGGGGACAAGAAGCAAAATCGAGAACATAGTCTAGGAATGTATATGAGGAAATAGAGTTTCATAAGCCCTTTATTAAAAATGGTCTAAATAGAACAGCATTCCTTTAATATAGAGATTTAATAATACAGGTTTACCAATTAGAAGAATTAAGATTCAAAGTGGCCGAGTGGTGGTGGCGCACGCCTGTAATCCCAGCACTCTGGGAGGCAGAGGCAGGCGGATTTCTGAGTTCGAGGCCAGCCTGGTCTACAGAGTGAGTTCCAGGACAGCCAGGGCTACACAGAGAAACCCTGCCTTGAAAAAAAATCAAATCTAAAAAACAACAACAAAAAAAGTATTCTTGATCAGTAATTCAATTGCAGATACTCGTAGATTAACATTTATCAGTAATAAAAATTTTACATTTGATCTTTGACATTTTTTTCATGGAGCTTAATAAATACTGCTAGGTACTTGTATCACCACACAGGATATTATTTGAATTCAGTAGATTAATCCATGACAAGGTGTTTATACAATTTTATTAATTTATACTCTTTAAATTTTTTTATTTGTATGAGTGTTTTTCCTGCATGTATGTCGGTGCACCATGTGTGTCCAGTACCCACAGAGCCAGGAAAGGGCTTCAGACACCCTGGAACTGGAGTTAACGAAGGTTCTGAGTTGCCATGTGGGTGTTAGGAATTGAACCCAGGGTCCTCTGGAGGAGCACGCAGGCTCTCTCTCCAACCCTCATTTATACTTTTGAGGGTTGTTCTTTTTCTTCAGTGCAGGAAATCAAATCTACCTTTCTTGTAGCATGTCCCTGCACTGCAGATTAATGACTCTCAATACAAGTTTGAATAGAAGCTTCTTAATTGTACAGCTACATTGATTTCTGAAATACAGAGGTCTTTGTACTTGCATCACGACTTGGAACTTGCTGTTGCCACAGTGACTGAGCTTGGGAAATGCATTTGCTGCAAATTTATATATGAAGGCAAACCTTTTAAAACATTTAGATACTATTTTTATGTATGCTTTGAGAATTCTGTACATATAGCCAGTGGATGTTGATGATATTCACCCCTCATTCCCTCCTGCTCACCGCCCAACACATTTCAGTCACACACACACACACACACACACACACACACACACACACTGAATAAATGTAAACCAAAAATGAAGACACAGACATCACAAAAAGGTTCATTTCTCAGGTATGTAGCGAAAGGTAATTCCAAGAAAATGGGTGCTCTTTAACAGATGTGGAGGGTGGTGCTTCTTATTCAGAAAACATCCTGTCTAGGTCGTGAGCTCTAAGAACTTTCAAGGGCTGAGCTGTAAAACTCTGACTGGCAGGGCGAACCAGAAACACTTGGTTTTCTGTCTTCAATAAAAGCCAGGAAACGGACAATGGTTCCCTCCATGAGAGTGGGTGAATGGCCCTCTGCTCTCAGGCACTGGGAAGCCCTTGGCTGTGAAGAGGGCATTTCTTTCTTTCTTTCTTTCTTTCTTTCTTTCTTTCTTTCTTTTTTTCTTTTTCTTTCTTTAAGATTTATTTATTTATTATATGTAAGCACGAGAGGGCGTCAGATCTCATTACAGATGGTTGTGAGCCACCATGTGGTTGCTGGGAATTGAACTCAGGACCTTCAGAAGAGCAGTTGGTGCTCTTAACCGCTGAGCCATCTCACCAGTCCTGAAGAGAACATTTCTTCAAGATGTCAAGTTGAGATGGGGGTGAACGAATGCTCGGCTAACTGTACTATAGGTAGTGTCTTCTAGCCTGCTGATCCCCTGTGCTGGGAAACAACCCTGTGCTATGGCTTGCTACGGCATCCTTGCTTTGATGAGGAGTGTGGGGCACATGCTGTCCCCAGGATGCAATTCCGTTCTTCTGTCAGAGGACACTATTACCGGACAGGTGCCCTGGGGCTTGTAAATTACTTTGGTTCAGGCCCTTGAGTTGTAAAGGAAGACAAGGAACTTTTCAAAAATTAGATAAGCCTACAGAAATTTGAAACACATCTACTGTATCTTGTGATTACTTTCAGACACTTAGATCCAGTCAATAAATTCTCCTAACCCTTTCTTCTTCCCAATCTCACTATGTAACCCAGGTTGGCTTTGATTCTCTCTTCTCTTCTCTTCTCTCTCTCTCTCTCTGGCTCAAACTCTCAGAAAAGCTGCCCACGGAGCCTAAATCCTGCCACCATCCTTGCATTTAAGGGCATTTAATCAACTTTGTCACTCTTGACTTTCTGTGCTGTTCCATTATTTCCTGTGAAGTACTCCCAGTCTTGGTATGATGGTTCACACTGGCAACCTCAGCACTCAAGAGGTCAAAACAGGAAGACTGCTTTGAGTCTGAGACCAACTAAGGCAACACAACATAGTGATTTCCAAGACAGCTTGGGCTATGGAGTAAGACCTTGGCTCACCTCCTGCTGCAGACAACACAGTGAACATACGAACTCCTCAAGTAACCAAGGCAGAGCTCTCCTACTCCCTCAGAATATGCTTTAGCTTCATGCACTCGCTCAGAAACTGGATTTTTGTCTCTTTTCCAGCAAAACTGAAATGGGCTTGTCTTGGCCACGCTAGATCAATGGTGTTTTGGTGGTACAGTTTCTCAACACTGAGGGATTCCCACACACTTACTGTAGATCTCACTCTTGCTGTGGAAGGTAGGGTTGTAATGATGCCAGCCTTTACAAAGACTCTTGGTCCTTGGTGCGCCCACATATCTTTGCCTAGTTATTAAGCCAACGCTTAATCTAGATTTTATTTGTTTTTGGTTTTTTGTTTTTTGTTTTTTTGGATTTGGTTTTTCGAGACAGGGTTTCTCTGTATAGCCCTGGCTGTCCTGGAACTCACTCTGTAGACCAGGCTGGCCTCGAACTCAGAAATCAGCCTGCCTCTGCCTCCCAGAGGGCTGGGATTACAGGCGTGCGCCACCACGCCCAGCTAATGTAGATTTTATAGGGAAGAACTTGAGTAGATTTTATTTGTTTGCTTGTTTATTTATGTAGGTACTGGGGATGAGACATGGAACCTTACCCATGCTAGGCAAGTACTGAGCTATACTCCAGTCCTCTGAACAAAGGAACTACCCAAAGTTAGAAGATTTTTAAGATATAGAGATTATCAAGGCCGGGTCTGATGTAATCAGATAAGTTAGAGAAGGTATGTTGCATTCTCCTTGAAGAAAAATGTTCAAAGTATGAGAAGGAGGTAGTAAGAGAGAAACATTCGGTTTGTGACGAAAAAGGGAGTAGGTCACACAGCAAAGCATGGAGGTGGCCTCTGGGAGCTGGGGGTGGTCCCAGCTTGTCAGTTAATGACGAGACAGGGCCCACATCCTACCAGCACAAGGAACCGGACTCGCCCTGCAGTCTGTGGCGATCAGTTAAGCAGTGATGGAGAGCCAATGCTCTTTTTGCGGGCCTTGCTTTTGCTATTTTCTTTTCTTTCTTTCTTTTCTTTTTTTTTTTTTTGGTTTTTTTAAGACAGGGTTTCTCTGTGTAGCCCTGGCTGTCCTGGAACTCACTTTGTAGACCAGGCTGGCCTCGAACTCAGAAATCTGCCTGCCTCTGCCTCCCATAGTGCTGGGATTACAAGCGTGCGCCACCACTGCCCGGCTGCTTTTGCTATTTTCATGTGTGAAAAAGTCTTCATATTCCTAGATGAGGGGCATAATATGACACTGGTAGGGAAATTTGCTTCAGTGGGTATATATGTTGGTTGGGGCTAATGGGGGATAACAATTGTTAGCCAGGAAGGTACTTGCCATTAAGCACCTAGTGAAATCCCTATTGTTGGCGTGTGCCTCCTACTCCTGTGCACCTGGTGTCTGAACAGCTTCGCACCCTGTCTCCTCACTCCCAGAAGCTCAGGAAGTCGCCCTCAAAATTTCCTCTCCCAAACGTGTCCCTTTGCCCTTTATGCATAGTTCCATTAACGACCACTTCAAATCTCCACTTCTCTCGGGGGTTTAAAGCGTCATTCCATCTATTGCCAAGTGCTCTTTATGGAGCCCCTCCTTTTCTCTGATGACTATAGAATACTGGGCTCTCCTGGAGAGAAAGAGAAAGAGAGAGAGAGAGAGAGAGAGAGAGAGAGAGAGAGAGAGAGAGAGAGAGAGAGAGAGAGAGAGAGAGAGAGAGAGAGAGACTTTTCAAAATGTGAGCAGGATTGCAGGATTTCATTCATGAGACAGAAAAAAAAATCTCTGTTGAAAACTTAGTAGCAGGCCCCATAGTAAGGGATGCGCTTGCCCCCCGGGCAGTGAGGTTGGCTGATACAATGTTTCTCCCCCACAGTAGCGCAAGAGCCCTGCAGACACTCTCTTGCTCTCTAGGGAGCACATTCTGATTAACCCAGCTCTAATGGTGTGGCCTCCTGGCTCCACTACTTTCCAAGGATTCCATTAGCTTGGCATTCAAACCTCTCCCGGATTTAACTCAAACCTGCCTTTCTCATAATTTCCAGCCTCCTTAAACACGCATTTTGTCTGCCTACCAAGGTCTCGGAAAATGCTTCTTTCAGACTGTTCTTGCTTTTGCAGGTGCCTGTCCTCCCTGCGAGGCTTGCCTGCGACGTGCAGCTTCTCCTGCGTGCCCCGCCCTACCTTTCCCCGCCGCCGGCTCGGGCCTTCCAATACCCTTCAGCTGGATAAGCTCCTCCTACCTGGGACTCTTCTAAACTAGCTGCTTGGCTTGTTGAATTACCAAGGGAAAATGTGGTTCCAGAGACAAATTGTGAGTGCCCACAGCGATTGTAAAAAGGTCTATTTTCCCCGCCTGAAGCTCCCGTTTCTGCCACAGCCCCCCCCCCCGCCCCACCTCCGCATCATTGTATTCAGTCCTAGGCTTCAAGGCTGGGTTGGATTTGTGCATCCTCATCTCAAAGAAGATAGGCCTCAAGTCCATTTTCATACTCAAGAGCCATTTAATTAATTAATTTTTTATTCCTTTTGCCTTGATTTTAAGCAGTTACCCAGCCTCTTGTGTCTGCAGGACTGTGAACGTAACATCCTTGCCCTTTGAGAACTGGTTTGCCCGTGGCAAGTGTTTTCTTCATTCTTGTCTTTCAATTACACTTCTCTCCTCTTTCCCCGACCCTGAACAGTAGTTGGCAGTTAAAAAAAAAAAAAAAATCATCCCGCCGGGCGTGGTGGCGCACGGCTGTAATCCCAGCACTTGGGAGGCAGAGACAAGAGGATTTCTGAGTTCGAGGCCGGCCTGGTCTACAGAGTAAGTTCCAGGACAGCCAGGACTACACAGAGAAACCCTGTCTCAAAAATAAATAAAAATAAAATAAAATAAAATAAAATCATCCCTTGTCAAAACAGAACAAAGGTTAGGGTATATTCTTGGCAGGCTGAGGTGACCTCAAGGTCTAGCCTCTAGGATTCACAGCGACTTTGAGTTAGCCTGTGATACATTAGAAACTACAAGAGACCAACCCTGCAATCAATCAATCAATAAATAAAAACAAATAAGTTGAGGAAGAAGGGGGGAGTCAACAACAAAATAAGAAGTAATTAAAGGACTGGCATGGTGATGCACTCTTGTAACCCCAACATTTGGGGGGGGGGAGAAAGCAGGACAGTCAGGAGTTCAAAGTCATGCTCCACTACACAGTGAGTTCGAGGTTCCCCGGCCAAAGGAGACTTTGTCTCAAAAGGGGGGGGGGAGAAAGAAAGAAAAAGAAAATGAACCCCCGTCCCCCAAAAAGTAAGTAACTATAAAAAGAAAACTTCTCAGGGGTTGCTCTTCAAATCCGTAAGTGGAGCCCGCGCGGCTCCCTGCTCTATCTCCAGGAGTTGAAGGTTTTCTTTGCTGCCCGCCTTGGCCTTTCCCCTCGAACTTGGCCGCCACCTCCCCACGGTCCGGACCGCGGCTCTCAGAAGGGCGTGATTGACAGCCCAAGTTTGCACCCCCCGCCCCGTGGCCGACTTGGTACGGTCCGCCTGGGCGTAAGGCGTCCCCCCCACCCCCCCGCCCCGTGCGTTCTCCTCAGGTTGGTTCGGCCCCCGTCTACTCAGGGGTGGTGCTTAGCCGGCGCCAGACCGACCCTCGGCTTCGGAGCGGCAGCGCCGTCCCTCTCGGCGCCCCGTCGGCTTCTCAGGCTTCCTCGGCTTCCTCAGGGACCGCGGACCCTGGTCTATGCCCTACCTCTGAACCCGCTAAAGCCATGTCGACCCCGGCCCGGCGCCGCCTCATGAGGGACTTCAAGAGGTAACCCGCGTCAGTTAGGGAGAGGCGCTCGAGGGGGCTGCCCGCCCGCCCGCCCGCCCGCCCGCCGGGCACAGGGCGGATCCCGAGACGGAGCGGCTCGGGGTGTGGTGGTGAGGGGGGACCGGCCGCGAGTCGCGGGGCTGAGGGGAGCCGCTGTGTTTCTGAAGGTTACAGGAGGATCCTCCTGCCGGAGTGAGCGGGGCTCCGTCGGAGAACAACATAATGGTTTGGAACGCGGTCATCTTTGGGTGAGTCGGCGGGCCGGGCCGTCACCGGGGGGACTCGGGGGGACCGGGGCCGGCCCCCGGACGAGCCGCGGTGCGGGAAAAGGGGAAGGTAGTTGGGCTCGTTTGGGCCTAGGCGCCTCCCCGGAGCCTCTGCCTCGATTAGCTCCATTCTCGCTGCCAGGGGAACCGTTTGGGGTTCTAGGGGGGCGGGGTGGGGAGTGGTGGCGGCCGGGGTGGCGGCGGCGGCGGCCTGCGCTGCCTCCGGGCTCCGCTAACCCGGGACGGCGGGGCTGGCCGCGAGGCAGGGATGGGAGCGCCCCGAGGCTGAGGGAAGGCGGGACCCCTCAGAGGCACTAACGGGCTCTTGTTTGTGTTTTTCTGTGTTGCAGGCCCGAAGGGACCCCGTTTGAGGATGGTAAGAGAGTTTCTTAGCCCACCTTTCAGGGGGAAAGGGGGTCCCAGGCATCAGCAAGCGCCCCCAGCTTACAGAAGCGGCTTTGCGCTGCCTCCTCTGCCCACCTAAGGCTCGAGGGAAATTCAGTGTGTGACGGCTTGTTCTGGATACTTCTAGGCTTAACCAACACTGCACTTTTTAGGTTTTTGCTTTCTCCCCCTCCGTTTAATACATCCTGGGTGCAAGTGGTCACTTCGTAAGAGAAGTGCCACAGCGCTGCTGTTCCGGGTCCCGGGAGGTCTGAGCAGCCTTCCTGCTCACCTTAGCCCCTACAGAGATAAGTCACTAAGATAGCAGTCCACCTCAGACCATATGGTCCACAGCGCGCTCCATCCTGAGGGCAAGAAGCGTGTTGAGCAGTGCTTAGTGTGCAGTTTGTTGAGTGCTGACTGGATGCAAGATGCCCTGACATACAGTCCCCTGGCTTCAACAGCATCACACAGAATAGCATCAGCCTCACTTCTCTAAAGATGTTCGCACACGCCTCATGGAAGTCGAATGTTGTTCCTTGATTTTTAAATTCATTTATAGTGTGTGCTTTCGTTTAGATCTTCTGATCAGGAATCTCAGCGCAGCTTTACAATTGAGAGCTACCTCACAGGAGCACCCCGTTTGGCCAGTATCCAATCTACTTGAGTGTTGAGTTTGTATCAAGAGGGCCATAACAAACGATTTAGGCTGAACTTTGAAACACCCATGAACTGCTCTTCAAAACTTGTTATGTTGAATGCTGCCTTGGTGTCCTAAGCCTTTAATTCCTGCACTTGGAAGGCAGAGCAGGCTGAGTTTGACACTAGTCTGGTCTACTGCAGTTTCAGGCCAGCCAGAGTTACATAGTAAATCCTTGTCTCAAAAATAAAACAAAGTAAAAAAACCCTTCTAATTTGACATAATTACAGATTACTTTGTTGTTCAAATAAATACTATAACAAGTCCCAGTAAATTCTTATCCAGGTCCCATTACCTATTTGGGTAATGTCTTGAATGACCACATTATCAGAATCGAAATTGACAGATACAGTTTTTTTTGTTGTTGTTGTTTTGTTTTGTTTTTTGGTTTTTCGAGACAGGGTTTCTCTTTGTAGCCCTGGCTGTCCTAGAACTTACTCTGTAGACCAGGCTGGCCTCGAACTCAGAAATCCACCTGCCTCTGCCTCCCAAGTGCTGGGATTACAGGCGGACAGATAGTTTTTTTTTTTTTTTTTTTTTTTTTTTTTTGCTTTTTTGAGACAGGGTTTCTTATGTAGCCCTGGCTGTCCTGGAACTCACTCTGTAGACCAGGCGGGCCTCCAACTCAGAAATCCGCCTGCCTCTGCCTCCCAAGTGCTGGGATTATAGGCGTGCGCCATCACCGCCCGGCCAGATACAGTTTTTTTTTTTAAAAAAAAAATTTTTTTGTTGTTGTTTTTTGGATTTGTTGTTTTGGTTTTTTTTTTTTTTTTTTTGGTTTTTTTTTTGTTTTTTTGTTTTTTTTTGGTTTTTCGAGACAGGGTTTCTCTGTGTAGTCCTGGCTGTCCTGGAACTCACTCTGTAGACCAGGCTGGCCTCGAACTCAGAAATCCACCTGCCTCTGCCTCCCAAGTGCTGGGATTACAGGCGTGTGCCACAACCGCCCAGCTGACAGATAGTTTTTATTTTATTTTATTTTTTTTTTGGTTTTTCGAGACAGGGTTTCTCTGTGTAGTCCTGGCTGTCCTGGAACTCACTCTGTAGACCAGGCTGGCCTCAAACTCAGAAATCCACCTGCCTCTGCCTCCCAAGTGCTGGGATTACAGGTGTGTGCCACCACGCCCGGCGGATTTGGTTTTTTTGAGACAGGGTTTCTCTGTATAGCCCTGGCTGTCCTGGAACTCACTCTGTAGACCAGGCTGGCCTTGAACTCCGTGCCCGGCTGTGATACAGTTTTATATGCATACACCAAATTGTGTTTTGTGTATGTTTGGTTTATTTTTTGGATCTTTTTAAGGTTTAATCATTTAAAGGATGATTAGAACTTTTTGAATTCTCTAGTATTTGGGGTACTTAAACCCTCTCATTTTTTTCTCAGTGACTTATCTTTAGTAAGGTATGAATGTGCACACACACACACAGATACATACACCTTCAGTTTAAAAACATTTTTAAAACTTCTTCCTAGCCGGGCGGTGGTGGCGCACGCCTGTAATCCCAGCACTCTGGGAGGCAGAGGCAGGCGGATTTCTGAGTTCGAGGCCAGCCTGGTCTACAGAGTGAGTTCCAGGACCGCCAGGGCTATACAGAGAAACCCTGTCTCAAAAACAAACAAACAAACAAACAAACAAACAACAAAAAAAACCCAAAAAACAACTTTTTCCTATATTTGTAGCTGAGTCAGACTGCTTTTTGTTACTGCTAGTAACCAAATGCTGTGAGATAAGTCAAAATCAACTTATTCTGTAATTTGACTCAAACACTCAAGACATCCTTCGGAAACCATTGATAGTCACTAGAATACTGTTAGCTTTTTCTCTACCTTATGGGCTAGGTAAATGTTGCCGTTGTTTTCATGCTGCAATAAAAAGAAATGTCACAGGACTGAGTGATTCTAGTGCACACAACTTTGGTGAACTTAGTGTAAGAGCTAGTCAGACTTAGCTTTTCTCTACTAGATGGATACTGTTACTTTTATTTATTTATTTATTTGGGGTTTTTTTTTTTGTTTTGTTTTGTTTTGGTTTTTGAGGCAGGGTTTTGCTGTGTAGCCTTGGCTGTCCTGGAACTTAACTTAGAGATCTGCCTGCCTTTGCCTCTCAAATGCTAGAATCAATGTGCCACTCCCACCTGGCTGCTATTAGCTGAGTCTTTATAGGTAAGTTTTATGTGTAACCCAGTGGCTCTCAGCCTTCCTGATGCTGCATCCCTTTAATGCACTCCCTTATGTTGTGAATCCCAACTATAAAATTATTTTCGTTACTACTTCATAACTGTAATTTTGCTACTGTTGTGTATTATAATGTAAATAAATGTGTTTTCCAATGGTCTTTGATGACACCTTGGGAAAGAGCCACTCAGCACCGCCCTCCCCCGCAAGGGTCACAGCCCACAGTTTGAGAACCACTGGTGTAAACTGTTTCAGCAGTAATGGGCTTTATTTTCAATGCCCCACCCCCTTTGTGCTCAGACTGTTTTATCTTAGGCACAGCTTATTAATAGCACATCATTTTGCTAAAGGCTAGCTACTTAAGATTTCAAGAGTGCTCCTGATATTTAAAGTAGTACGATTTGAAAAGGTACTTGTGGAATCCATTATCTTCCTGGATTGTTGCCTTTGACATTTCTGGCTTTTTTTTTTTTTTTTTGATGGTGTATATCTATCTCTACATGGCATTGCTGAAAGGAGTTAAGCTAAATGACAGTACCTGTCTCTGATTCTGTAAAGCAGTCTAGTGTACATGGATTGCTTCCTCGGGTGTTTAGAGCTCTGACCAGCAAAAACAAATATTGGCCTTTTTTCATTACTTCTAATTACTTTTGGAGAACTTATAATTAGGGAAGAGATTTGGTAGAAATAAATGACAGCTGATTTTGTTATCTCAAACGTGTTTCCAAATTAAAAGCCCTCACACAACTTTTCTTTATTTCTTGCTAGATGTTTCTAAACCAGGTCCTAGAAAAATAGGAAATCTGGAGCAAAGAAAAAATTGTTTCTTTTTTTTTTTTTTTGAGACAGAATTTCTTCGTAGCTTTGGCTGACCTGGAACTCAGAGATCTGCCTGCCTCTGTCTCCTGAGTGCTGGGATTAAAGGCGTTTGTGTACCACAGAAAAGGGCAGTTTGATTTAGCTCTGCATTATTTAAAATGAGAGAAAATATGTCCTAGAAAACTTTCACTACCAGAACATTGTTAAGGAAATATTTTGTTGAAAGATCTTTGTATATAAGCTAAATATAAAAGTTATGGGCTATATTCATCATATTCAAAATTATTGAGTGAGATAGTTGTAGTCATTTTTAATGATATATGTGACCTTAAGAATTTGAGTGTGTATATCTTTTCTTTTTAAAAAGGTATCTCCTAAAGTCCACTAAGAATGATGATGAAGCCGGGCCTTGGTGGCGCATGCCTTTAATCCTAGCACTTGGGAGGCAGAGGCAGGCGGATTTCTGAGTTCGAGGCCAGCCTGGTCTACAGAGTGAGTTCCAGGACAGCCAGGTCTACACAGAGAAACCCTGTCTCAAAAAGACCAAAAAAAAAAAAAAAAGAATGATGATGAATTTTCAGTCATCAAAAAATCTTAAGTACATATAATTTTGCTTTTCTCTCCAGGCTAATTTAGTCAAATGACAAGAAACATGAGCAGAAAGGATTTGACTAATGTGAACTTCTCTCTCTCTCTCTCTCTCTCTCTCTCTCTCTCTCTCTCTCTCCCTCTCCCTCCCTCCCTCCCTCCCTCCCTCCCTCCCTCTCCCTCTCCCTCCCTCCCTCCCTCCCTCCCTCCCTCTCTCTCTCTCTCCCTCTCACCCCCCGCCTCTGTGTGTGTGTGTGTGTGTGTGTGTGTGTGTGTGTGTGTGTGTGTATAGACAGGGTCTCTTGTAATCCAGGCTGGGTTCAAATTAAATATGTGCCTAAGGATGACCTTGAATTCTTGATCCTCTTGCCTCCCTGTCCCAAATGCTAGGATTAAAGAGGTGTTTGTGCCACATAGGCCGTCAGGTCTAACTCTTCGTTTATTTTGAGACGGTTTTTCTGTATAGCCCTGGCTGTCCTGGAACTTACTCTCTAGACCAGGCTGGCCTCCAACTCAGAAATCGCCTGCCTCTGCCTCCCAAGTGCTGGGATTACAGGCGTGCGCCACCACTGCCCAGCTGGTCAGGTCTAACTCTTAACTTCATATTCAAAAACACTGAATCAATGTTATGTCTTTAGGCAGAACATATACTCATCCATTCAACCGTATCAGTCTTTATTGCCATATAGTAGACATTTAACACATTTATATTTTTTCTGGCCTCCATATTTATTTGTGTTGGTACTTAAAAAACATCTTGACCTCCACAGGAAGATTAAAAAAAATCAGTAAAAACCAGTAAAGATTGCACACAACAATGATGAGTGTTAACCTTTAATTATTTTGGAGCGTAGCCCTCTGAAGATGAGCTCTAGTTTGAAATTGCCTTAATTTGTTTAGGTCTCATATTGCATTGAGAGTTCTGCTGAAGAGGCTCCATTTACTTAATGTAACTGAAAGAAATGTTGTCTTTTAAATATATATATTGTTTTTTTGTTTTTTGTTTTTTCGAGACAGGGTTTCTCTGTGTAGCCCTGGCTGTCCTGGAACTCACTCTGTAGACCAGGCTGGCCTTGAACTCAGAAATCCACCTGCCTCTGCCTCTCAAGTGCTGGGATTACAGGTGTGTGCCACCACCGCCGCCCGGCCCTTAAATATATATATATATATATATATATATATATATATATATATATATTGAATAAGATTTCGGTAAGTCTTAATGTATAAATCAAGTTAATAAAAACATATTTTATGAAGATAGCTAGAACTTTTTACAAAGACTGGATTCACTACTTAGTAGGTAGGGTAATACTCTTGTTGCTTTTCCAGGCCACAGTTAGGCAGAGGGCTTCAGCCAAGGGATTTGAACTGGCTGCATATATGAATATATGTGTTTGCTCTGACAGGAAATGAGTGCTGCTTAATAACTGAACTTACTTGTGTATTTGACTGGTTGGTAGTAAAGTTCAGAGTTTGAATTTTTCTCTCATTCAGCCAGCTCTAGGTGTATGAGGCAGAATTATAGCTAAGGTAATTGTTTATTATAGGGAACATTGTATAGTCCTGCTCTTCCAATAAGTTCTGAGTTCAATTCCCAGCAACCACATGATGGCTCACAACCATCTGTAGTGGGATCTGACGCCCTCTGTTGGAGTGTCTGAAAACAGCTACAGTGTACTTACACATAATAATAAATATTTAAAAATGGGGAAAAAGTTGAGGTTTAGTCAAATGCAGAGTCAGTGATACATGTATTTTTTTTAATCACATGTCTGTGTATCATGTGTATGCTTGTTACCCATGGAGGCTGGAAGAGGGCATGGGATCCTCTGAGCCTCCATCTTGTGCTGGGAACCCAGCCCTGAGCGTGTACTCTGAAACCCATTGTGATGTTTTTTGCACTTGCTTTCCTGTGTATTGCTTTCCTCTCTGTGGGTACCACATTCAATGAAGGGTTAGTTAAGAGTAGCTGGGGTCTCTGTGCTGTTAAGCTTGCCTGGTTTTAGAGCAGCTTCCTGGTCATAAATCCATTACTTATAATTTAGTGAGATTTTATCACTAATCTGTTTATACATAAGAGAATTCGAAGTATTGAATATGGTCTACCATTTCCACTTTTCTTGCATTTCAGTCAATACTGAAAAGGAAGAACTGTGCTTCTCAACAAGAGGAAGGCTGCTGGGAGTGTCAGCATACACCTTTACTCCCAGCGCACAGGGGCAGAGGCAGATGAGTATGAGTTCAAGGCCAGCTTGGTCTGTGTAGGGAGTTCAGGGAAGCCAGGGCTACATAGAGAGACCCTGTCTCAAACAACAAAAAGGAAAACTATAAGCAGAAAGGGATGAGCACGAGCATGCTCGGGTGCTTTGTAATATGCCCATTCCTTAGTATTTTGCTCCCTTTCCTCCTTTATACAGTATCTACATATGGCCTTCAAAATAAAGGTTTCTAAAGTAACAGTAGTTGAGAAATATACTATTGCAATGTTTTACATTTTGTTTACTTCTCTGTGGTTATGTGCATGTAGCCCAGGGCCTGGAACAAGCTGAACAGAATGCTCTTCTTATTGAGCTGTAATCCCAGGCCCTTGTTGCCTCTTTTTTTAAAAAAAAAAAATTCGTTCTCCCCCACCCCTCTGTATGTGTGTGTGTGTGTGTGTGTGTGTGTGTGTGTATGTGTGTGTATCTGTGTGTCTGTGTCTGTCTGTCTGTCTTTAGGCTTAGTGCCTTTACCTACTTAGCTATCTTGATAGCCCCCATATTATATTTGAAATTATTCTGGAATTTTGTGACATTCGTAGCATGGCCAAACTTTTGATACTCTTATGCATCAGATACACTAGTATAAAGATTATATTCTCTCTTCTCTTCTCTTCTCTTCTCTTCTCTTCTCTTCTCTTCTCTTCTCTTCTCTTCTCTTCTCTTCTCTTCTCTTCTCTCTCTCCCTGTCTCTCCCCCACTCTTTCCCTCTCCCTCTCCCCTTAGACCAGGCTGTCCTCAAATTCAGAAATGCCTCTGCCTCCTGAGTGCTGAGATTAAAGGCATGCACCACCACTGCCCAGTGTATTATTCTTTTTTTCTTTTTTTTTTCTTTTTGGTTTTTCAAGACAGGGCTTCTTTGTGTAGCCCTGGCTGTTCTGGAACTCACTCTGTAGACCAGGCTGGCCTCGAACTCAGAAATCCACCTGCCTCTGCATCCCAAGTGCTGGGATTACAGGCGTGCACCACCGCCACCACCACCACCACCACCACCCAGCTCCAGTGTGTTCTTTCTTAAGTAGAAATAAACCTATTAATGAAAGCCAGCAGGAGATAAAGTGCTAGCTTTAAAGGAACTAGTAATAAGTTATACTCTACCTAAAGTGTAGGATTCTTCATAGCAGTAATTTATTAAATGAGCCATAGTAATACACATGCATACTAACCAGATAATTTGATTCATATATGTGTGTGACACACACACACACACACACACACACAGTTTTTTCAAGGTACTTTCTCTGTGTAGCCCTGGCTGTCTTGGAACTCACTCTGTAGACCGTGCTGGCCTTGCACTCAGATCCAACTGCCTCTGCCTCCTAAGTGCAGGGATTAAAGGTGCCCACAACTACCACCTGGCCTGTTTCTTTCTTTTTTTTCATTTATTTAATTTATCTTTTAAATTTATTTACATTTCTTTTTTTTCTTTTTATTTTCTATATTCTTTGTTTACATTCCAAACCTGGCCAGTTTCTTTTATATTATTCTATCTTGTATATGCTGTGTCTCTGTGCATGCCAGGGTATGCTTGTGGAGGTCTCAAGCCAAGTTCAGCGAATATGTTCCGTTTACCTGTATCTGGGTTTCAGAGACGCTTGGCAAGCACTTAGCCACCTCATCAGAACCCATAACTGATTCTTGAGTTTACTTGAGATTTTAGTCAGGAAAAAAAAATTAATTGCTTACCTAAACCTAAAAACCACAATTAAAAATAACACTTTACAGGATGCACAAATACTTCCCACTTTACAACAGCCTACAATCCTTGAATGATACCCAGAATATTTGTAACCTAGTATGGTTTAGGGCCTCCAGCTAACCTTAGGTTGGCATATTTTAAGAAGTATTAAAGATAAATTTGTAGGAGCCATTAATGCAATATAAACCAAATGTATTTTTTTTTTCCCCAGACAGGGTTTCTCTGTGTAGCTCTGGCTGTCCTGGAACTCACTCTGTAGACCAGGCTGGCCTCGAACTCAGAAATCCGCCTGCCTCTGCCTCCCAAGTGCTGGGATTACAGGTGTGCGCCACCACTGCCCGGCCAAATGTAATTTAAAAATCATTTTTGTTATCCCTTCATTAGTATGAATGATTGTACTGGCATTTTAATGAAGTACTTTGTGAGTCAAACTTAAGGTTTTTTTTTTGTTTGTTTGTTTTGTTTTTTGAGACAGGGTTTCTCTGTGTAGCCCTGGCTGTCCTAGAACTCACTCTGTAGAACAGGCTGGCCTTGAACTCAGAAATCTGCCCGCCTCTGCCTCCCAAGTGCAAAAACCTAAGGGTTTTAAGAGATACTGCAAAGTTTGTTCTGGCTTAAGTTCAATTAAGTTTTCATTATAATCATTATTACATAAAAAACTAAATGTTTATATGTTCCTTGTCATTTTGAAAGATATTTTCAAAAGTACATAGTGACTAATATACAGCAGACAGCAATCTTATCCATGGTGATGGTCTTTAAGTTTGGAGAATAATGGAAAAATAACTAAATCACTTTTGGAGGTGATTCTTAGAATGTTCCTAGAGATGTGTTTCCTAATTAGTCTCTGTCTATACTATCTCTTTTTTATGTTATTTAATAATTAAAAAACCTCAGGTAGCATTAAAAACAAAGTACATATGAAAAAGGTGATTAAAAATTTCCTCCCCCCTTTTTATTACAGGAACATTTAAACTTACAATTGAATTCACTGAAGAATATCCAAATAAACCACCTACTGTTAGATTTGTCTCTAAGATGTTCCATCCTAATGGCAAGTATTTTAAACATGTTGTTGTAAGGTCCTATAATGCTTATTATAGTGGTATTCCAAATACTGTTGTTGCTTTTGTGTACTGCTTAGGTATTTTCCTGTCTCTGGAAACAAATTTGTACATGGTCTTTTATTATCTTTTTTTCTTTATTTTTTTTGCTTTTGTTTTCTTGAGACAGGGTTTCTCAGTGCAGGCCTGGCTGTCCTGGAACTCTGTAGACCACCTGCCTGCCTCTGCCTCGCAAGTGCTGGGATTAAAGGCATGCACCACCACTACCTGACAGTCTTTTTTTTTTGGGGGGGGGGTTTCGAGACAGGGTTTCTCTGTATAGCCCTGGCTGTCCTGGAACTCACTCTGTAGACCAGGCTGGCTTCGAACTCAGAAATCCCCCTGCCTCTGCCTCCCAAGTGTTGGGATTAAAGGTGTGCACCACCACCGCCTGGCTACCTGACAGTCTTTTAAGATCTTGATTTTAGTCCTAGAAGTACAAGAGAATGATACCATCCTTTGCTTGGAGTCTTAACAGTCTGCTGGCTTTGTGATCTTTGTTACTTAGTTATTAAACAAAAATATTGGAGGTTCTGTTTGATGAAAATTCAAAGGATAATTGTGAATTGTAATTATCTTCATTAGCATTCAGAAAGATATTTTTCAACTTCAGGTGCAAATTAGAATTACCATGAAACAGCCGGGTAGTGGTGGCACACACCTGTAATCCCAGCACTCTGGGAGGCAGAGGTAGGCGGATTTCTGAGTTCGAGGCCAGCCTGGTCTACAGAGTGAGTTCCAGAACAGCCAGGGGATATAGAGAAACCCTGTCTCAAAAACCAACCACCCCCCCAAAAAAAAGAATTACCATGAAACATTTTGAATCCACTGATTTTGTGATTCCCACCCCAGACCTATCAAACACCAGATTCTGTTGAAGGACCTGGTGCAGTTTGTTGGAAAAGTGCTAGCAGTCTACAGGATTCTGTCTTTTACTTTTTTTAAATTTTGATATTTTTTCATGGTATTAATACTTCTATACTTATGCCAAAGTAAAACTTTGTGAATGCTAAAATGTTACTATTACAAATAGGATATATAGTTTTCAGATTTGGTGGGCTGAATTTGCCATAATTGTATGGTTAGGATAACCACTGGAAAACATATGATGTCCTGAACAGAAGGGCTGGTTCTTCACAATCAGCTTCTAGTTATTTACCATTTGTTATTTCCTGATCGCTTTATTTCCCTAGTAATGACAGTTAACTAGGAATCTAGTATTCTTGAGTGTTTTTGTCTTGAATAGTAAGTAATAATACTAACTTTAGTCTTATGTTTAACATACCAACTTCTATGTTCTTAGTCTACGCAGATGGTAGTATATGTCTGGATATACTTCAGAACCGTTGGAGTCCAACCTATGATGTGTCTTCCATTTTAACATCCATACAGGTGAGTTTTAAAAATTTCTTTAATGTAATTATGATCTTTGATGTTTTTACATTAGTGATTGTTTTGACCTTTTAAATTTTGGGGCCAAGCTTAATGTGTAAGTAAAAGGGAACAGACCATTAAATTCCAAGTCAACAGGAAATGCATGTATGTATCGTTGCCTGAGCTACTGGCAGTTAAAGTTAGTATGTTGAAGATGGAAAGACTATTTGGGACAGGTGTGCTATCACCAACTGATAAAATAACCATTTGTTCTCAACAATTTTTTGTTCTTGTTGCATTGAGGAACTCACATTTGTATCTTTTCTCTGTAGTCTCTATTGGATGAACCTAATCCCAATAGTCCAGCAAACAGCCAGGCTGCCCAGCTGTACCAGGAGAACAAGCGGGAATATGAAAAGCGTGTTTCTGCAATAGTAGAACAAAGCTGGCGTGACTGTTGACTCAGGGTAGATCAGAAGAGGCTGGCCATAAGAAAAATGTATATTGATGCATTTATTACCTTATTCCTAATTCATTACATTTACTTTATTAAAAACAAAATAGCTGTTGTGCTGTTTCTGTCTTCCCTTGGCAAGTTTTTCTTCCCCTTTCTGTCCTCCTGTGGAGCATCAGAGATACTATTTGAAAAATCCAATGTACTGTACCTGGGTTACTTGCAAACATTACAATTGCGTATGTCCCTTTGTTGTATCTCATCCCCAGCCTCAAAGCAGTTATCAGGTTACTGTACCTTTTATACTACGCTTTTAAGATAACATGTTATGTATAGTCTGGTGACCAGGATGTTATTTGTAACAAAATGATTGCTGCTGTGTTTCATCCTGGCCAGTCCTTCCCTTGTGTTTGATTTGGCAAAGAATGTATTTATAATATGACTTCAAGAAAACAGGAATGCATCCATACAAACAATATTTGAAAGGTAAAGGAAAGCTGAAAAATCCTATACTCAATTTGTAAGCAATATAAACTACAAGATGGCATTTACTGGTAGCAAGGAGACTGCTAAAGGACCCAGCTAACAAATTGAAGCAATTTTAGTAACTGACACAGTTCACTTTTTGCAAGATATTCATAGTGTAAACTCATCATGTTTCAGAATCCTGGTCTTTAGATTTCTTTGTTTTTTATAGAGGTGTGAGAACAAGACTAGACTTTTTTTTTTAAGTTAGGAAAAACTAAAGATCCTCTATTCTTTTAAAGGAGCAGTGTTGCCCTAAATAAACTTTCCGTTTTATGATTCAAGGAAGGGAGCATATTTTGCTAACTTTTCCCATTCAAATCCTGAGTTAATGCTGCATGCTTTCAGTGTTTTTGAGAATCTTCTAATGCCCATATCTGCAATTTTTCTTTTGGATATTTACACTTTTAAATATACAGTAATGGGGCAAGGCTTGTAAATGTTTTGTCTAATATATTTTAATTGTTAATCTATTATGCATTTATAGCACTTCTAACTTTGCACAAGTAACCCATGTAAAAACTGTACATTTTCAAAAGTTGTAAATAAAAAAACCTTAAAATTTAGTTCACACTTTTATGAACTTTTTAAGGGATTTCTTATCTACTTATCTTCCCTTTTAAAAATAAGTACAAAAGCCAAAAAAAAAAAAATGCTTTGTGGGACTAGACAGCCAGTACCGTTAGAAAACCTTTTTCTTCAACTTTTCAGTCACAGAATTAATGCTTTTCAAACATTTTGACATAAATTAACTTGGGATATATTGTAGGCAAGAGAAAGCATGAAATGATAATTGTTATTTTACTAGTATCCTCACAGACCAAGCTCTAACTTGTTTATCTTGACAATCTACCTTAGTGGGTAGCCTCTAGCTTAGTGGGTTCTGTGTTTGTGTATGCCTTTGATTCCTGCATTTGGGAGGCAGAGGCTAGTTACATAATGAGACCTTGTATCAAAGGGAAATAATGGGGATGTGGGGGACAATTGGAGAGACAGCACAGTGGTTAACACTTGCTTACTGTTTTTGCAGAGGACCCTGTTCCAGTTCCCAGGACTCACTGGGTTGCTCACTACTGACTCGTTTTAAGGGGATCTGATGCCACCTTCTGGCCTTCATGGGTACTGCATTCAGATAGTACACAAACATCCACTCAGGCAGGCACATACAATACACACATAAAATGAATAAACTTTTAACTGCAAAATTTTATATAAAATGTTTAAATTCTATAAAAGATTATTAGGACAAGTATCCTCTGACAGCATGTTAGAATGTAAGCAGGCTCTCTGAGGGGCAACCCATCTCATTTCAAAGAGACTGATAGTGGTATGCTGTGTTTTATTAATAGAGGGAAAAGGTGTGTGCACCCCAGTCATCCTTGAAGGATACTTAAACCCCATTGTGGGACAGTTAAATCTACACTACTAAATACCACATTAATTGTATTGTTCCACTTAGGAGTGATGTCCTCAAATATACTTAGTATTTCCCATCAAGTCCATATCTGCTTCAAAGTAAAACCCCATCAAATTTTTTGTTTGATATTTGAACTTTTTCACCCTATTTTGGTTGGGCACCTTAAATATTGATACTGTTAATATTGAAAAATTTAAGATGAGACCAGGAACAGGCTGATTTAGTAACATTTTATTTTGTACACCTTCTGAGAAACACCATCTCCAATTTCTCATGAGATAATCCTTTTACAACCTTAATAACGAAGCTGACATAGACATAGTCAGAGCTACCACTAAACACTCATTGGAACATTTAATACAAATTACCTTTTTCTCTCCTTTATAATTTTTATCACAGGCTGCCTTGTCTTCATGTAATTACAAGAAAGTTAAAGCAGATTTGCAAGGTACCTTTTTTGAGATACAATCTTGTCTTCAATTCTGCACCTGCTTATGTGAGGAAGGGGGTATGCTGAAGAACCAAAGCTGTAATTAGAGTCCTTTATTTAGGAACCATTTCAAGGGTTACTCATAGCAAAGTCAACACATTGAATACTATTTTTAAGAAAGCAAAGAAATGGCCCCAATGGGATGTGTACTTCTATTCACTTTTGCAATCAAGGTGGGAGGAGGGATTCAAAAGTGACGCTGTGAGCACAAGCACATATACAGTTTCCAGCTTATATTTAATACAAATAAACCTTGGAAGTGCTCATATACTGCCAGGTTTTACAGCAAAGTTCCTCAGCTAAAAATGACTGCTATCTCTTAGGAAAGAAAAAGGCCAGGACCAACAAAAGGGGCAGCTGCAAACTGGAACAGCCCAATCAGCAGCTCCTTCCTCAACCTCATTTCTCCACATTATTTTATTCTCAGTTAGTTGGTGACTTTGTTCTAATTCCACATTGATACTGAAGCTGCTCTATCAAGTTATTTGGCCCCCTAAAATGAACCCAATTTTTATATACCTTACTCAATTATCACAAAGCCTTAAGTGTAATTCATCTGTTTCATTACAATTTTATAAACAAACCTGACTTTGGATTTCTGCCATTTTCCCATCAAAACCACCACAACAAAACATTCTGGGAGGAAGACATGTAAAAAGAGAATGCAAACCAAGTTTCCACATCTTGTAATCTCTAAAAACCACCTTTTGTCACTCAGAACTAAGGACACAGTGTTCTAAGTACCTGAACCACAACTTTCCAAAATGGGAGTGAATTTTGCAGGTAAAAAAATAATTATAATCACAAAATTCTATCGTAGTTCTCTGTTTTTGCTAAAGTATTAAGCACCAAAATAAAATGCACATCTCTTCTACTAAAACTAATGAAGTATGTAGACTATGGTATGGAAAACAAACGCAAGTCTGATGCCATACTGTGCTAACCAATGTAGGTGCATGTTAGTTAAGAGATCCAGGTATAAAAGCTCATTGATATTTTTAAATACTCATTTTACTCTAGCTTTTTAGCATTAAATAGAAAAGGGGAGGGCAAAAAGGAATTTACCATGTATTGTGAGCCACTTATATGCCAAACATGGACACTGCAAACGGGCGCTCAAGAGCTGGCTCAGCAGTTAAGAACACACTGCTCTTCCGGAGAACCAGAGTTCAGTTTCCAGCACTCATGTCAGGAGGCTCACTACTGCCTGCATTGCCAGCTCCAACTGGCACCTCTGGCCTCCATGGGCATATGCACTCACATGCATATAACCCCCCTAGACATACACACATTATAAAAAAATAAATCTTTTTAAAAAAGATATTGCAAACAACCTAAGAGTTCTTACCATCATTTCTCTGGAGTTAACTAAATATTAATATTCATTTGCTATATTGCTGGATTTTAGTTGATTCATCTAAGAATACAGTAAAACCACACAAAAGTAAACATCTAAAGATTTAATAAGCCAGAAAACTGGCATTCAAGGAAAAAAAAAAGTACGAAACAAACAGTTATGAGTGACAGATTCTGCTCCCATTTGCTAAATCATTACATTTATCCATGTGTGTTCTAACTGAAACATGTTGTGCAACCGTCACTTTCAAAAACCCAAAGTGTTGCTAGTAGGCTGCTCTCCAGAAATAATTACACCACCATTTTGATCAACTTTGGCTCCTTTTTATTCAGGAAGCATACACTAACTCTTATTTTTATACATTTTTACATTCCAGAAATAAGTGAAAATAGCAGTTTTAAGTATGTTACAAAGTTGGCTTTAGGAGTAATAAGCTTTTTGAGAGGGGAACCAGCCAACTGACCTTTTTCATCACAGCACCAATGTATCTTCAGTCTTTTATCAAGCTCTACCGCAGCTATGGCTGCCTTGGGTGTGGTGCACAAACCATGTGAAAGCTACAATGGAGAGTTGCTCTGAGTCTCTCTGCAAGGCACCAAGAACAAACAATTTAAGCTTCCTTTCTTCTGATTAAATCAAGGCTTTTGGGAAACTTTTTGACATCTCTCAGTAGTGCTCTCTCAGCATGAAGACTAGAATTTGTTAAAAGTCATATGTCACAAGATACAGTAAATCACTTCCAATATCCTGGAAATCACAGGGTAGAAGTTATAAATAAACACACACTAAAATTACTTTAAAAGAAAGTTTTACATCAATTAGTTGATAAAGACATTTACACATACAGCACAATTTATTGTTAAATGCTCTACAATTCATCTTTGTGAGAAAATTGATGATACAAAATGACCTGACATGTTAAGTAACTCTGGAATTAGCGTAGTTAGAGTCAGCATTGACTTTACATATCGTTGCAGATTGATGTGCTATGCCCTTTATAATGTATATTACCTTCCTTGGGGTGAAATTGCACTTAGATGGGTGTTTTTGCTTGAACAAACTACTAAAATCTGAGGGAACAGAGCAATATCAAAGACACAAACAGTAACTGCACAATATCATCTGCTGGATTAAGCTAATAATACAAGTGGACAGAATTATCTAGGTTCCAATACCTAATAAAGCACTATATGAAATGAACAAGGTGAAACATCTTAAGAATGAATACTCCTCAACCAGAACATGTAGCTTTTTTTGTTATTTGTATTTGTATATCTGCTTCATGAGGCATTTATACGATAACTTAGTTAGATCTTAGTTTGCTTGGGGCATAACAAGCTCATAATGTCCCACTTGGCCCTCCTGTTTGAGTTGATCTAGTAGGTCTTCCTTCCGCCGTTTTCTACCTACCACCAGGTACCTATCATGGCCCACCCCATGAGACTTACTCTTCAGGCCATACTTCTGAGCAATCTGATGTATTTGCTTCCGTTCATCATTGGTCAGCTCCGTGGAGAAGGTCAAATCTGAGTGGCTTTCAGAGCGGGCATAGTTTCTGATGATCTGTTCTATATCCCTCTTAGCAATTTTATTGACCCTCTCTACATCTAGACCAAGCCCTTCTCTCTTATGCTGCTCTTTAACTGAGATAGGCTCCCGGATGCCCTCACCAGATTTACCTAAGCCCCCACCCGTCCAGCCCATCTTTCTCAGCAGTTGATTCCCTATGTTATCTTCTTTGATTTGCTGTTTGTAAGCTTCTTCTGCTGAGCGGCCCTGAATTTCATTTCTTGAAATCACATCTTCAACAGTCCCTTTCTTCAAGTTGTTAATGACAGTCGGCTGTGTCTTTTTGAGGGCCTTTACAGCTTCTCCAGCAGCTTCATATTTGACACTTTTCTTCACTCCAACTGCTTCTGCAATGACTTCACTCTCTAGAATCACCTTGCATTTCCAGCGAAGACCTGTCATCCTCTCATAGACATATTCTACTGTCATTCGGTTAAATTGAGCCGTATCATTCAATGTGCACACAGGATTGGAAGAATTCTCATAAACTACAAGATCTTTGATATCTTTCTTCTTTCCGGATCCTTTGGGTGAAGAGCCTGAGTGGCACTGGGTACTTTTGACAGATGGATAAGTGGGTTGTGTTTTTTGAAGAACTTTCAGTGCCTCATCAGCAGCTGCATGTTTGCTTGTTTTCTTGGTCCCATAACCTTCAGCTAAGCAGTGATCTTGCAGGAACACCCGACAGCGCCATGTGCGATTTGGCATCATCTCGTATTTGTACTCAATTGACATTTTGTTGAATGAGGCAGAATTGTTAAGGATGCCAATTGCATCATTTGCATTCTCTGTAATGACAAAATTGGTCCAGTGCTTGGCAGAACTATTAAAAATAGGCTGCCCAGAAGCATCCTTTCCCAGGACTACTAGGTCTTCTGGTGGTTTCAGGGCAGGAGGAAATTCATATGAAAGCATACCAATCTGACACACCACAAGGTCCTCTCCAATTATGTGCTTGAATTTCCGTCGGACAACTCTAACCTCAATCCGCTTCTGCAAGAGTTTTACAGCTAGCTCAGTAGCTCGATCTCTGGACCCATTCTTGCTACCTGCGTAGCCTGTACTTAGATAGATATTTTGGCATCTAACTTCACAAGCATAACCATCTGTGAGAAGTTTTTTATTTTTTGGGATGTCAGCAGGAGGAATTTCTTTTAAAGGAGCATATATATACTCAGGATTTGTCTTACATGCCTGAATACAACGAGTTAGCATGTAGGTATAATTAATTTTATCAGATCCAGAAGTCATCTCTGGATTAGAAAGGTTCTTCCAGATAGTTGCTGTTAACTTTTCAATAAAATACTGTTTCTCGGCAACCACTGACTCGGGGTACATCTGAGAAGGAGGGGGCTCGGGAGCTGGCTGACAGTTTGCCTGCTGGGATGTGCTGCTTGGGGCGGGGTTCCCACTGTCAAAATACATGTTGGTTGCTACAGGCTGGTCTTTTGTGAAAATAAATCCTGATGAATTACAATACTGAGAATTCCCATCCTGTATACTGAAAGAGTCTTGTGTATAATCTTGGTAGAAGTTTCTTGGCATGTTGGTAAAATGCATTCGTCCATTTACCTCTTTTGTTTGAGGGCCATACGGATCTTCCTGTCTTTCAGATTTTGAACTACTAGCTACAAAATGTACAGGCTCAAAACGCGGTCTCACATGGAATTTGGAACCAGCTTGCTTTTTAGGAGGATTTTGACCTATAGAATGAGTGAAATTTACATTTCATTAAAATGGGAATATTTCAAAAGAACCAAGCAGGAAAATAGCACCAACTGTATAATCCGAAAGCTGTACTGTTGGTACAAGGGCTGTACCAGTCACTTGGACAAAGGGATTCAGAGCAATGTAAGACTACCATAAGGGGCGATGCTCCCTCTCCCTCCATGCATAAAGAAAAACTCTCAACAGGAAACAAGTCATTGACTCAAATAAGTATGTAGGCTGTTGAAAAGAAGAGGATTTTTCAACAGGAGAGGGAAAGCACAGTGAAATGTACTCTTCACCTATCCTGGAAAGATGTGCTAAGACTGTCTCTTACCACCTGTGCTAAAAGGTCTCTAGAACTACAGATGACTCTAATGAAACAGAAATGATAGATGACCAGATGCACTTACTAAACCTTTCTCTTCTAGATCAGAGGTGAGTGACTATCACTCACCTTTATATCATTGTAACTACAGTATCAAAAACAGTTTTCAACCAAAACCTTAGTTCTGATTTGTCCTGCACAAAATGCTGTTATCTGTATTTTTAGAGCAGACAAAACCTGGAACTGATGATTAATAGGGGCTAGCACATTTGAAGCCATGGAAACCTACTACTAAGACTATGCCAGAGACTAGGGCTTCTTCCCTAGAGCACTCCTCAGTGCTATAGAAAGCTAGTCCATCTGGATCTATCCGAGAATATTTAATTACTCAGATGCTCATATGATCTCAGATTGAGACTCTTCTATTTAGAGGCAGGTTCCATGGCAGAGACTTCAAGCATTATACTGGGAATTCTGTACTTTCGGTTCTTTCTAGCGTCATCAAAAGTTCTATGTTTAAGTTAGAAATCATTTACTTGGGCCATGGATCTGGGCATGGAGGCACACGCCATTAATCCCAGCACACTCAGGAGGCAGAAGCAGGTGGATATCTGTGAATGCAAGGCCACTCTAGTGTACTATGTGGGTTCTAGGACAGCCAGGGCTACACAGACAGACTCTGTCTCAAAATCAAAATAATAAAAGATACCAACACAAAAATCATTTTTCTTTGCAAAGAATCCAATGCTACCAGTGTTATTTGAAGCCGTGTGACACATTTTAAGAAGCCAGACTTTTTAACATCCTACTTTATAGAAACAAGGTATACTCACCATCGTAGGTTGAAAGGTAGCGTTTTTGGCCTTTGGAAGGTTTGGGCAGCATCAGATCATATGACGGCATCTCCCCAATATCAATACCTTCAGCCATGTGAAGAATTTTTTCCATCAAGTGTGGGCTATATCTATAAATTAATATAATCTACAATTAAAATAGTTATGGATATCCTTTTTAAAATGCTTCTAAGTGAGACAATCATCATTGCTTCCAAAGAACTTTATCAGCGGGGTAATTTTGTTATGAAAACAAAGAGTCAGACCTAAAATATTTAGCTGTAGAATGATTATGCTCATTAGGCATTAAGGTCAAGATTTCTGCATAAAACAGATACAAGCACAGAGGCTGGGAGATGGCTTAGCAGTTAAGAGCACTGAAGGCTCTGCCAGGATACAGGCTTGATCCCTAGAACCCACATGGCTGCTTACAGCTATCTATAACTCCTGTCCCAGCACACAACACTCTTTTCTGGACTGTGGGCAATAGACATGTGTGTTGTATATATGCAGGAAAAAAAAACCAGCTGGGCGGTGGTGGCGCACACCTTTTTGTTTTGTTTTGTTTTTGGTTTTTGGTTTTTCGAGACAGGGTTTCTCTGTGCAGCCCTGGTTGTCCTGGAACTCACTCCGCCTGCCTCTGCCTCCCAAGTGCTGGGATTAAAGGCATGTTCCACCACTGCCCGACTGGTATTCTTAATAGACAAAATAAGTACTTTTTTCTCTGTTTTATCAAATCTTCGCCATTTCTTTCTACATATTACTTTTAAGTTAGGCGTTTTCTTGCTTTTCCAAGACCTTGGGGTACAGGGGAAAAAAAAAAAAACAGCCGGGCGGTGGTGGCGCACGCCTGTAATCCCAGCACTTGGGAGGCAGAGGCAGGTGGATTTCTGAGTTGGAGGCCAGCCTGGTCTACAGAGTGAGTTCCAGGACAGCCAGGACTACACAGAGAAACCCTGTCTTGAAAAACCAAAAACTAACAAACAAGCAAACAAAAAATCAGCTATGCACATAAAATTGAAAATATACCTATATACTCATGATTTTTCTCTTTCAAATACAAATTGCATGTACACAAATTAAATTTATACATTTACAAAAATACTAAGAATGTTAAGGAGAGCTGTGTTGCTAACATCCAAATTGTAATGGCTATCATTTCTCATGAAAGAGAACCATGTTCCTCAGAGAAATGCATGCTTCCAAGTCTGGGGCAGGAAACGTCTAAGAAGAGCCTGGGAGATCGTGGGCCTACAACAAAGAAATTGTCAAAAGTCACAGGAGCTGTGACTTTTAAGTATATTTAAAATCTATTAATTCATAATACGTACAAACCAATTATTGGTAACTTTAGGAGGATGAAAGGTATCATTATTCTGTAAACCAGTATTAAAGGAAGAATACAAGGATTTATGTTGCATTTTCCTGTACAAACTGTATCTCAAAACCACCAAAGTGTTGTCAAGAAAAGTGTCTTTTAAAGACTTCATTTCAGTTATGTGTACTCATTCGGGTAGTGTGTGCACATGTGCAGGTGCCCACAGGAGGCCAAAGGCATAGGACTCAGAACTAGAATTAGACATGTGAGCTGACTCATGTGGGTTCTGGGAACAAAACTCCACTCCTCTTCACCAACAGTAAGAACATCATCAGCCGGGCGGTGGTGGCGCACACCTATAATCCCAGCACTTGGGAGACAGAGGCAGGCGGATTTCTGAGTTGGAGGCCAGCCTGGTCTACAGAGTGAGTTCCAGGACAGCCAGGGCTACACAGAGAAACCCTGTCTCGAAAAACCAAAATAAATAAAGAACACCATCTCTCCAGCCCTAGGAAAGTCTTTTACCAAAGCATTGCAGTTAATTAAGGAAGAAATGATAGCCTACAATCAGTCTGCAAGGCCCAAGAAGCTTACTGGTGAAGTGTTGGCAGGGGAGAACTCAGAAGTGGACTCATGTAAATAATACAAGCCTGGTAGTTGACAAAATATAATCCCAAAGAGGATGAACCTCTGTAACAAAAGAGCACCTATGTGTAAAAACTAGACAAGCAAACCTAACCCTCACTTTACAAAAGCTTACAGTGCAAAAACTATATATATAATATATAATACATTATATATTAGATATATAACATAAAAGTGTAAAACTATAAAACTTTCATTTTAAAAATAGTAGGAGAAACCCTTCAAGATCTAAGCTATACAAGCAGCTCTTAAAGCATGACCTATTAAAGGAGGCAGTGTACGATGGAGAGCTGGCTCAGCAGTTAAGAGCACTTGTTCTTGTCGAAGACCCTAGTGCCCACATAGCAGCGAACAACCATCAATAACTTCAGAACTTCCAGGATGCAGATGATACAGACATATGTATGAGCTAAACATACGTACACATTAAATAAATAACATTTTAAAAAATAAAAAAGAAGTGGAAAAAGGACCTAATCAGAATTAAAATTAAAATGTTGTCCTCTTATAAGACTCTACAAAGAACACACACTACAGACTGGGAGAAAATATTTGTGAGCCAAGTACTTCACAAGAACTTGTTAGCTCAAAACCCAAGAGGAGCAAAAATCAAGCTTTCAAGTTAACAAGAGGAGCTGGGGAGACGGCTCAGTGGGTAAGGCAGCACTCGCTGTGTAAGCAGGAGGCCCTCAGATTCAAATTCCCAGCACCTATGGAAAAGCTGGGCATGGCCATATATGTAATAACCCCCGAACTGAGGGGCAGAGAGAGGTGGATGCCACAGCGTGTTGGCCAGCCAATGTAGCCAAAATGGTGGGTTTTGGGTTCAGTGACAGACCCTGTTTCAAGAGAAAAAAGTTAAAAAAAAAAAACTAAAGAAGATATTTGGCATTCTACTCTGACTTCTGTGGGTTCCTTCACCTACATACACACATGTCATATACATATGTGTACACACACACACACACACACACACACACACCCCACAAAGGCCATTAACAAAGCCTATCATCACTGGAGAGTACAGACAGTTTGCAAATGAACAAAAGATGTTCAACACTATCAGCCACCAGGAAAATATAATTGAAAGACATTATCAGCATATCAAGATGGCCACAATATATACCAGTGGTGATATCAAATGCTGGCAAGAGTACAGAGAAGCTGATCCCTGAGGTGCTTCAGGCAGGACTATAAAATGATATAGTTATTCTAGAAAAAAAATTGGCATTTTCTAATTAAACTAAACATCAATTACCACAGGACCCAGAAACTGTACTCTTGGGCATTTATCCTAAAGAAATGAAAACTTATGTTCATACAAAAACTTGTATATGAGCCCTTACAACAGCCTTATTGGCCTAACTATAATCAGCCCCAGATATCTTTCAAAAGGTGAATGGTTAAAACTCTGGTATAAACAGACAACAGAAAACTATATAGCAAGAAAAAAAAAAGGGGAACAAAGCAGTGATACAGGTCATAGCGAGTGCAGGGTGCTGGGTTAGTTATTTTAAAAGAACAATGGTTGGGATCTATGTGGTATTGAGAATATTAAGGGTCTTCTGTAGAAACATACTGCAATTGTAAAATGTAAACACCATGGTGCCTGCCTCATGTGGTGTCAGAGAACAACTCTGGGAGTCAGTTCTCTCCCTCATCTTAATGTGGGTTCCAGATCATCGAAGTTAGGTCATCAGTCTTGCGTGGCAAATACTCTTTACCCACTGATCAATTTCATCTGCCCCCCCCACTATACATGATGAAGTATATAGAAAGAAATACAAACAGCAAAGCTAGAGGACTGTGAGTAAGATCTGTTGATGGCAACAATGCCATTATCCTAACGGTAGTATTTTATAATCATCGAGTGTTTGCTTTATTGCATTTATTTATTGCGCCTGGAGGAGATTGCACATGTGTCACATTGTCCATATGGAGGTCAGATGACCACTTATGGGAACTGGCTCTCTCCTTCCCCCATGTGAGTCCTGGGGATGCGTCTTAGTGGTAAACGCCTGAAGCATCTTACCAGCCTTATATGCTTTGTGGGTTTCTTTTCATTGTTTTCTTCTCTCCACCCCATCTTTCTGTTTGGAGACAGGGTCTCAATATACAAGTCATATTATCTCAGGCTCGTCTCCCATCTCAGCCTCCTGAGTGCTGGTATTACAGGTGTGTAACACCATAACAGGCTAGATTGGCTTTTTGATAACATAATTTTGCTGCATGGCAATTAAAAAATGACCTCAAGTGAAGTTTTATTATCATGAGCACCTGCTAACTCTTCCTATTTTCAGAGCCTTTTTTTTTTTTGGCCTCACTGGTAGCATTTGGGAAGAAATTCTGAAACTGAGTAACAAGAATGGCTTTTCATGTCTACTTGTGAAGTTAAAGATTAACATCTTCCCCTTCCAGTATAGTAGGTTCCATACTCATCAGATTTCCTTGTAAAGCATACTCAAAACCTAGAAGTCCTTGCTGACAGATTATGGAAGCTAGCCATAACCTTCATAACCTTCATTTCTAACAGACAACTGCCATTACAGCTAGCATCAGTACTTGAATACCAAGAGTAATTCTATTTTTATTTACTCTTATGGGGTCAGCAGAAAAGGTATCTAAAGTATCATACATTGTACACATCACTTCTTCTTGGATGTAGGGAGTCCAGTTTCCAAAGTACAGGATGAAAACAAAGACTATGAAAATCAGGTGATGGTCACTGCTTAAAAACATTTTTTATTCATTACTATAAAAATTAGTTTATGTAGCCGGGCGGTGGTGGCGCACGCCTTTAATCCCAGCACTTGGGAGGCAGAGGCAGGCGGATTTCTGAGTTCGAGGCCAGCCTGGTCTACAGAGTGAGTTCCAGGACAGCCAGGACTACACAGAGAAACCCTGTCTCGAAAAACAAAAAAAAAAAAAAATTAGTTTATGTATATGGGTGTTTTGCCTACATATATATTACCTGTGTACCATGTATGTACCTGGTGTTCATAAAGGCCAGAGAGGATATCTGATCCCCTGGAACTGGAGTTACAGATAGTTTGTGGGCTGCCATATAGGTGATGGAACTGAACCCAGGTCCTCTGAAAAAGCAGTGTTCTTTTTCTTTTCTTTTCTTTTTTATTGAATATCATCTTCATTTACATTGCCATGGTAAAACCTTTCCCAATTTCCCCCCTCCTCAAAGCCCCCCAACCCCTCCACCCTCCCCCTGCCTCCACATATATGCACCTCCACCCTACATACTCCCACCTCCCCCCCCCTCGGTTTCCCTCTGTTGAGCTTTTACCTGACCAAGGCCCTCTCCTCCCACTGATGCCCAACAAGGCCTTCCTCTGCCACATTTTTGGCTGGAACCATGTGTGCCCCTTGGTTGATGGCTCAGTCCCTGGGAGCCTTGGGGCGGCAGACAGTGTTCTTAAGCACTGAGCCACATCTCCAGTCCGAAGTCCACAACTTTTAAAACCACTGATCTCACATTTGCAAAACTTGTTGGTGCAACCAAAGCCATATTCGCCTTGGGTCCAGTGAAAAGTCTCTAGACCTTCAATTCAAACCTGATTCTGAATGTGCACTATAACTGAGAATGGTGCACAGGCCATAATGATGCCCATGAAGGGAACACCTAGGGCTCCCACCATTCACAGTCACTTGTCTCCCAAGTTTCTTCCAACACCAGTAATTATTGGACCTATTTATTGCTCCCTATTCATTACAATTGCTACAGAATTTGCCATCTTCCAGAGGCTATAAAAATAAACCCTTGCGTAGGCTGCCAACACAGTCAGATTCGGGCCTTTATTAGGAAGTCATAATACAAAAGAAGCCCAGCAAGCTTACGTAAGAATGGAAAGACCATCATGTTATCTAACGTTTGACTAGTCAAAACACAATGCAAGACTTTTAGAGTCTTTAATAAGATCACTAGAATTCTATTTCTATTGCTAAAATTACCTGAATACCCACCCACTCAAGGATAAAGTTCAAGTCATTGCTATCTTCCATAGTGATTTTTCATAATAAATAAATAAATTATTAATTTATAATATATAAATATAATTTATAATTAATTTATAATAAATAGTCGATAAAAATAATACCTTTAATGCCAAAGAAAACTGATCAAGAAAAAACTGACATCTCAACTATGATAACTTCAGCATCATCTAAAGTGTCCCTTTATATTTTCTGTTTGTTTTCTATGCCCCCCCATTACTGGCTGATCACCCGTTTTGATCTGTTATCTATTATAAGAGTTTTCCTCATGTTACTATCACATCTATACTATTTTGGCTTTGCCATGCTGAAAACTGAACTCAGAGACTCGAGCATTCCAGGCAGATTCTACCACTGAGCTATATTCCACAGCCCACTACCATATGGGTTTTAATGGTCATACAGTTCTGTATTATAGAGCACAATGTGAAATATCACTAAGGCAAGTCTACTATAATTTTTAAATGCATGCATGTTACATATTTATGTGTCCATTAGATCACACATTTGGCTGTAAATACTTAAGGCAAAACCAGAGAACTGTAACAGGTCTTAAAGTTCTTTATGTAGTTTATAATGCACCAAGCTTTTGGAAAGCAAGATGGTCCTCAACTCACCTATCATGTCTAGCATATTATTAAAAGATGGCTTATAATGGGCAACATATTTTTCTTCATAGATATCATAGTCTTGGTCACAAGACAGTCACATCTATGTGCATGGCTACAAGAGAAACATAGATCATTATATACAATGGTACATGAAATTTAATTATTCAGTAATAGGTGGTTATAAGTTCTTTATAAATATATTAAACAGCTTTACTAAATTTAAATTGAAATGCTGAGATTAGAAACTTAAAAGCCAGACGTAGTGGCACATGCCTTTTTAAAGTTATTATTTTACATATATGAGTGTTTTGCCTGTGTGTTATGTCTGTGTACCACATTCATATCTGGTATGCAAGGAGGTTGTGAGCCTTTATATGGGTGCTGGGAATAAAACCCTGATCCTTTGTAACAACATGTGCTCTTGACCACTGAGCCAACTCTCAAGCTAATCCCAGAAGTCAAGAGACAGAGGCAGAGGCAGATGTAGGCAGAATTCTGGAAGCTGGAGGCCAGCCTGGTCTACAGAATGCCTTCCAAGACGGCCAAGGCTATAGTGACACTTGGTCTCTAAAAAACAAAGAAAAATAAAAATAAAGAGAAGAGTGTAGAAAGAAAAAGAAACTTAAACAAAAGTTAGGGCTTCAAAATACAAAATGATTTATTCAAAATTACCTACAAGATGCATAATGGTCCAAGGTAATAATATACATACAGATTGGAGGTGAATATTTCATAAGTCTCCCACTTCTTTAGCCTATGTGCAAGTTATGTTACACACACACACACACACACACACACACACATCATGCACACGTGCAAAAAAAATCTGGCTTCTAAACTTTTAATTATATTGAGGAAAAGGAGTCAAAGTAGCTATGTTGGTTTTATATTATTTCTTTATTAACATGCTAACAAAGATAAATAAGCCAGGGTTTGTAGGCCAGGACTCTGCCTCTAAATCTTATGGCTCAGTACTGGAAAACTGAATATTCCAGGCAATCTAGACACTGCATTCTTTTTTTTTTTTTTTTTTTTGGATTTTTTTTGAGACAGGGTTTCTCTGTGTAGTCCTGGCTGGCCTCAAACTCAGAAATCCGCCTGCCTCTGCCTCCTAAGTGCTGGGATTACAGGCGTGCGCCACCACGACCGGCTAGACACTGCATCTTGGTGGTATAGTTTTGGGCTACCACGCTTGAGAGTCTAGCTTCTACACTCAAGTCCTGCAAAACACAGTGCTGTAAACATGCTAACACAGTGCTGTAAACACGCTAACACAGTGCTGTAAACACACTAGCTACAATCTAAGTAAAAACTGTACTGACACCCTAGGCATTCATATGCATAAAATTGTCATATATGTAGCTGATCAAAAGACTATAAGTTTTCATTAGCCACAAGACTAATGTTTTGAATCTGTTTTAGAAATTTCTCAGAAAATCCTTCCTGTTCCAGACTCCCAAAGGATGGGGTTCTGGGCATGAACCATTATAGCCAACAAAACTTCTTGACAGGCTGCTTACATTTATAAAACAGAAAAAAAAAAAAAAGCGAAGGGAAAGTTTTCTGAGCTTCTTCCTTGCTAGGACAATGAGGAAGATTCTTTTAAAGTAGCCGGGAGGGAGGGCTGAGGACACAGCTCAATTGATAGAGTGCTTATCGAGCACTCAGGAACCTTAGGTTTGAGCCTCAGCATCAGTTCAAAATGGATATGGTAGGCACCCATGATCTCAGCACTCAGGAGACGGGGGCAGGAAAACCAGAAGTTTCAGATCATCCTCAGTTACTCCCAATTTCAAGGATAGTCTGGGCTACACAAGACCCTTCTTTTAAAAAAGGAAATTAAAAACTATCACTTTGGGCTAGAAAGATGGTTTCTTAGAGCTTAAGAGCACTGGCTGCTCTTCTAGAGGTCCTGAGTATGATTCCCAGCAACCACATGGTGGCTCACAACCATCTGTAATGAGATCTGGCGCTCTCTTCTGGCCTTTAGGCATACATGTAGGCAGAACACTGTATGCATAATAAGTAAATCTTTAATTTACTTATTTATTTAATGTATATGAGTACACTGTAGCTATCTTTAGACACACCACAAGAGGGCATCAGATCCCATTACAGATGGTTGTGAGCCACCATGTGGTTGCTGGGAATTGAACTCACGACCTCTGGAAGAGCAGCCAGCGCTCTTAACCACTGAGCCATTTTGCCAGCCCAATAAATAAATCTTTAAAAAAGAAAAAAAAAAACTGTTTCAGGACGGCCAGGGCTACACAGAGAAACCCTGTCTCGAAAAACCAAAAAACAAACAAACAAACAAACAAACAAACAAAACCTATCACTTTATCTTACTGGTTCTCAAATTAGCGATATCAGTATCTGGTAACCTAACAGAAATAGAAATTTTGAGGCCCTTTCTCACATCCTCTGATTTGGAAGACTTGAACCTGCCGTTTAGTAACCCTAACACAGGTGATTACTATTGTTATTGTATTTTCGACAGGTTGTCCTTATATAGTTCAGGCAAGCTCTAAACTCACCACATACTTGCTGCAGTCTCAAGTCCTCAGTGCTAGAATAACAGTCTTGTGCCACCATATGCAGTATCCAAAGCAGGTGATTTGATGCATGTGTATGTGTAAAAACCACAATTATAGTGTCAAGGAGATATTCAAGGCTGGGGAAGTGGTTCAGTGCTTGCTATAGAAGAGCACCTAAGTTTTAATCCCCGACACACATGTAAGACCAGAGCATGGTGACACACTACACAGTCTGTAACCCAATTGCTGGTCGAGAGGATATAGGCAGATCCCAGAGGCTCAGAGGCCAGACAGTCTGACCTAACTGGTAAGCTTTAGATTCTGTGAAGTTGTCTCAAACAATAGGTAGAGTGATAGAAGTGACACCCAACACAGACCTCTGGCCTTAGAGTCAAGGAACTCACCCACATAAACATATTACACACACACACACACACACACACACACACACAGAGAGAGAGAGAGAGGGGGGGAGAGAAGGGGGAGAGGGAGAGGGAGAGGGAGGGAGAGGGAGATAGAGAATGCATGAATGCACACACACCCACATGTACAAACTCCAATTTGTTCCATGGAAATGGTCAGTACCACCAAAAGGAACAAAACATGCTCTGAATCTCAATTTCAGATTATCTCTTATCTCAGTTTCTACTCAAATGGAACGTCTTGAACAACAAGTTACAATTTGAGTTTACAAAGGGCTGTATAACCACGTTTCTGCAATTTACTTGAGAACAGCCTGTCACACAAAACAAGAACTCTGCCAACTTTGAGAACGTAGATTTTTCTGCACCCAAAGAGCAAGCTAACAAAGGATATCTAATGTGAAAACCACACAGGGTTGCAAACTACCAAAGTTCTCTTGGGATCTTCCCAATCTCCTATGTCTAATGATCAAATATAATACAAAAGATTGCTTTTCAGTTCATCTATTTCATAATCTTATAGTAAATGTAGTGATATAGGTATACTGCAACACAATGACTATTCTAAACAATGGACTTGCCAATACACATCCTGGGTGCTTGAGCTGTAGGGCCACGCACCATTGGCTTGGTTTGTGTTCATTCCCTGGCTTGGTTTGTGTTCATACACCCTGGCTTGGTTTGTGTTCACACCCTGGCTTGGTTTGTGTTCATACCCTGGCTTGGTTTGTGCTCATACCCAGGCTTGGTTTGTGTTCATACACCCTGGCTTGGTTTGTGTTCATACACCCTGGCTTGGTTTGTGTTCATACCCTGGCTTGGTTTGTGCTCATACCCAGGCTTGGTTTGTGTTCATACACCCTGGCTTGGTTTGTGTTCATACACCCTGGCTTGGTTTGTGTTCATACCCTGGCTTGGTTTGTGCTCATACCCAGGCTTGGTTTGTGTTCATACCCTGGCTTGGTTTGTGTTCATACACCCTGGCTTGGTTTGTGTTCATACACCCTGGCTTGGTTTGTGTTCATACACCCTGGCTTGGTTTGTGTTCATACCCTGGCTTGGTTTGTGCTCATACACCCTGGCTTGGTTTGTGTTCACACCCTGGCTTGGTTTGTGTTCATACCCTGGCTTGGTTTGTGCTCATACCCAGGCTTGGTTTGTGTTCATACACCCTGGCTTGGTTTGTGTTCATACACCCTGGCTTGGTTTGTGTTCATACCCAGGCTTGGTTTGTGTTCACACCCTGGCTTGGTTTGTGTTCATACACCCTGGCTTGCTTTGTGTTCATACCCTGGCTTGGTTTGTGTTCATTCCCTGGTTATGCATGAAGCTGCTGTCCTCGGGATGTAAGTTTGGCATTTAGAGATTTGACTTATGTCAGCTACTTGCTTTTGTTTCTAGTCCATCATTTCCAAACATGGCAACTGTATTTCAGTGGAAAGAGACTCAGACTAGAAACAATTGTGAGACCTTGTATAGTAACAGCTTCTTGGCCCCCATTGATTTTGCTGTAAAAGGGAGATGCCTCCTAACCCCTAGGGTGGTTGTTACAGGATAGAAAGTGTTGAAAATATGCTGCATATTACAAAGGTATATACATCCACCACTCCCCATTTACTGAGCAGCTATCATGCTAATGTAGAATACTGCACAAGGTTTCTTCTAGGCCCTGAAGACAAAGGTGTGAATACGAATAACAGTAAAATCCACTCCCAGTTTCCATTCCAGCAGGAAGGTAAGTTTAATTATGAACACAAAGGATGGTTCTTTTCCCCTATTAAAGGAGTTTTAAGATTTTGATACTCTGTAGCTTTTTGTACTATTAAGACCAAGGATTGTATCATAAAGGTACCTCTTTACTGCAAGAATAACATTGCTATGTAAATTACATTCATCTAAGGACTAATTGCTGAGACTTTCCCAGTAGCAACCAGTTCCTCCAGGCAAACAGTCATTATCTTTAAAAGTAGAAATTATGTTAACTTAGAGAAGATAGGAAAATATAAAATTCTGTGATAGGGCAAAGCAAACTTTCACACTGGCTGCCACGTTCAACAATTAGGGTCGGAGGACACAATTTCTTCTGCATTGTTTACAGCATTCCTAGAACTGATCTGGCTGAACCAAATCTGATCATTTTCCAGAATTTCTCATTTTTCCTAATAAAAACAAACTGACTGTTAGGCAGGAATATAAGGAAGAATCTCTCCAGTCTACTGAAGTAATTAGTGTAAGATAAGGCCAAATTTGAGGTTCTGAAGGACAGAAGACCCTAACATCCTGTTTCAAGAAAAAAAAAAAACTGCGTTGGAACCATACTGCAGTCTCTCCATAGAACGCAAAGTGCTTTCCAAGAGGCCTGTTCAGAAGCCACCAGGTTCTAGGAAAGGAGGAAACAGAGAAACACACCTTCCTAAAAGCTCACACAGAGACCAAATGTTAATTCCTCCTATCCCATTTAAAGGTGAAAAGACGGCATTCCATCTTTACAGCAGATAGATCCATTTCTTTGTTTGAGTACATTATGCGCAAATCTACAAGCAAGCCTGCCACTGCAGCTCAAAGACCTGACACATACCGCCTCCCCAGGAGAAGAAGATAAGACCTGGCTGGGGGGGGGGGTTGCGAGGGGAGGGGGTTGCTTTATTTCATGGTGGTAGAAGAAGACAGTGGTCAGGCGACTAGGATTAGAACTGCGGAGTTCCTTGTCTCCCCCCCTCCCCCCGGAAGCCCCATCAAATAGCCTGTGCAAATGCCGCATCCTTGGAAGCCCCTCTGCGGGTCTGAGGGTCTCCAATTTTCACCAATCGCAACGACTACCTCCCAATTACCCTCTTCCAGGATCTACTTTATCTCCATCTCTGGTCCTGGAGGGGCATCTCTGTGTCCTCATGGGCTGTCATGTCATTGCGTGCAACCTCGATCGCCCACCCCACCCCGCAAGCACTAGTGAAGAAAGCTTCTCCGTGTCCTCTAGCAAATCTCCCAATCTCCAAACCAACGTCCGCATCGCGCCCCAGTACTCATCTGGTCCACCTTTCCTGACTCTCTTCCTTCCCTTGGTCTCTCCATAACCCACAGTCCATCATTCGTCATCCGTTCCGCACCTTCATCCTTAAGCCGCCCCCCCGGCCGCCCCACCACCACCACCCATCTGTCCCACCCTGGCCCCTAATTCGACCTCCCGAAACACCATCCTCACCTGCAGCCCAGGAAAACGTGGTTGGTCCAGGCGGCGGAGAGCGCGAGGAGCTGGTCCAGCGCGGCCCCGGGATAGCTGTGCAGGTGCCGGCAGATGAAGCTCCGCCGCAGCGCCCACTGCCAGTCACTTTCGTGGCTATAGCGCCACTGCTCCAGCACTGGCTCGGGCGGGGGCGGCGGGAGGGGGGGCAGCGGCGGCGGCGGGAGGGGGGGCAGCGGTGGCGGCGACAGGAAGTCGCCCCCCAGCAACAGACGTCCTCCAGCCATCTTCTCCGCTTCAGAGTGGGGACGGCCCCCAGGGACGATGCCTACAGCCTGGCCGCGGCCGGGCGGGCGGGCGGGCGAGCGAGGCGGCTGGCGTTGGTGGGGGGGGAAGCCCTTGTGTGTGAGGGACGCTCGAGGCTGGGACTCGGGGGGGGGGGACTGGAGTGTGTGCCTGGAGGGGAGGGGGCGCTGCAACGCTTACAGGGACACAGGGCTGGGGGGGTCGCTCAGTGGTCGCTGTCGCCACGCCGGCCGCACCGCTCCAACTACTGTGGGGACGTGAGGGCTTCCTTATACACGGGGCACACTGGGCTGCGGAGTGGAGCCCTGCGACGCAGCACCTCTGCGGACCCTCAGCCCCGCACGCCGACAGAGGAGCGGGGGGCGGAAAAAGAAGAGGAAGAAGCAGCAGCAGCAGCAGCAGCAGCACGCTGGGGTTCCCCGGCTCAGGGCTCGCACCCTACCTCCCCGCGTGCCACCCTGAGGTTGTGAGGCCACAGCGCATGAGCCGCAACCGGTCTCCAACTTCAAAGTCCCGCGCGAAATCTCGCGCGATGGGCATTTTTTCCCTTCCTCTGACGTCACTCCCCCCATTGACGCACTCTGGTGCCTGGCAGAGGGCGGAGACTCCTGGGAGGGGACTCTTGGGGGTTCAGTGAGGTGCCAGCTTTTGATGATTCCCTCAAGTCCCTGGAAGGTGCCCTCAGGTGACTAGTTGGCTGGGGGGGCCTGGCATTATGCTCTAGCTGTGTCCTTTGGAAGAGATTTGGCATGTTGTTGTTTTGTTTGTTTTGTTTTGTTTTGTTTTGTTTGCTGTTGGCTCTCTGAAATGCCTCTTCAGAGAATAGCTTGAAAAAAAAAAAAACCAATGCGTCTTTTCAGCCTCAGCTTTGGAGCTGCTTGTGAAAGTGTGGTTGGAAAAAGGAGACATTTGCAAACAAAATAACAGCATCACTTCTCTAGCTGACCCTTTTACAGTTTTCTGGTCATGGTTATGGACAATTCTGTGTCGTGTCAACACACCACACACACACACACACACACACACACACACGCACACACACAGCACACGGTTTTGTTTTTCAACTGTAGCCCAGGCTACCTTCCAACGCACTGTGCAACCAAGGGTGACCTTGAACGTCTGTACTGAGATTACAACGTGTGTCATAATGTCTTTATAGTTCAGTTTACTAAAGAACTAAACGACTAATTAAAAGTTGCTGGCCAGCACAATAGCCAAATTGGTATAGAGACTGCAATCGTGGAAATGAAAATGAACCCCACATAGATTTAAGACTTGCACTAGCATTAGGACTACCAGATAAGGTGTCTTTTGACCCATTACCCTCAACTTTAACGAAAAAAAGAAGGCTAGCTTAGAAATGACAATTCCCTGGCTTCTTGGATACTTGGAATACAGATACTGATCTGTGCTCAACTTCCGGATTGACATGAACAACAAATTTAGCTTCTAATTTGTGCTTATGTGTGTCTGTGGGAGTGACGGAGGACAGACGCTAGGGAGACAGGAAGGGATGCCTGGGAGGGAATCACTTTCACTAAAAAAATTGCCCTACAATTAAATCTCAATAACACTATCTATGTTTTATTAAAAATGCTAAAACCCATTATTGAATGGATGCATACCTAATTATTATGAAAAACCATAAATTCTTAACTATATTTTGTTATGAACCGCTGTTCAAATTTCCTTTTAGGTGCAGCTCCACTTCTGATTAATGTTGCAGAGTATATTGTATTCTGCTTTTGGGCATTTCTACACATGTAACTATTTCCAGTCAATGGTGATATTTTAATTTAGGTCTTGATATCTTCTGGAAGTTAGCATTGTGTCTTTTAAATCTTCCAATAAAAAAATTGAGAAAGAAAAATGTTAAAACAGCGGACTCCTTTTCCCTTGGTTAAATATCCTCTCTATGAAAACAGGGAGTTCCTCTTTGGCTCTTAATGCCCCGCGCTGGCTTCCATGGGCATGCCGTAGGTTAGTCAGATGGATGGATGTCTCTCTTTGCACAATTCTAGTTTCTTAGAATCTACATCATAAGGTGATTGTGTTTTAATAATTTGATTTATTTCAGGATTCTATGGCTATGTCCCCTTCAAAATTCAAAATTGCTGAAATTTAATGGCCACTGTGACAACATTGAAGAGATAGGTTAATGGTTAAGAACACTTGGTCCTCTTACAGAGGACCCGAGTTGTGTTCCTAACACCCACATGGTGGTTCACAACCGTTTAGATCTCCAGTTCTAGAGGAATCTGATGCCGTCTTCTGATCTCTGTAGGTCCTAGGCATGCATGTGTTATACATACATACATGGAGGCAAAACACTAATGCACATAAAAGAAATCTTAAAAGGGGGGATTCTTAATCTAGGTGTAGGGGACAAGTGTAATCTGCATTTGAGAGCTAGTTGCGGCTACAAAGTAACTGTAAATCCAACTTGGGCTAAGTGAGACCCCCATCTTAAAAAAATGAAAAATCACACACACCAAGGACAGAAAAGGACATCGGATTTTTAAGAGTTAATTAGGCCTTCTGGGCTACTCTCTCCTGACAGAGAATAAGAACTTTATAAAAACATATTTCATACAGCATTTCCCCCATATGAGGATACAATATTGTTCTCTCCTGATAGATACAGCAACAAGAAACTATTCTACTATTCTTTCCCAGACAACCCCTTCTAATGTCTTCCTCCTCCTCCTCTTCCTCCTCCTCCTCCTTCTTCTGGTTTTTTTGAGACAGGGTTTCGAAACCTGTGTAGCCTATTTGAAACCTATTCCTCTGTGTAGCCCTGACTGTCCTGGAACTCACTCTGTAAACTAGTTTGGCCTTGAACTCAGAAATCTACCTGCCCTGCCTCCCAAGTGCTGGGATTAAAGGCATGCGCCACACAGCGCCCCGGCTCTCTACTGTCTTGATCTTGGACTTCCCAGCCTCTAGAACTCTAAGAAATAGAATTCAGCTCTTGAGCTAGTCAGCCTCATTTATAGCAGCACAAAAGAACTAAGACATGTTCTATGCTAACAGTCCTCATCAAAGTCAGTATTGCAGGTATAAGACATTTTTAACTCTGAGAAAAAGGAAAACTCCTTCCTCTTCCTTCAGAACAAATCTTGATCAGATTTGCATTTAAGTTTAAGACTTCCATATTAGCATTAATTCAGAAAGCACAGATTCTGAAATTACATTATTCCTGTGGACCAGTTACAGTTGTTTCTAACACCCATATTTTCCATTTTTCCTCCTGGTATAAACTTCAAATATGGCTGGTTTTGAGAAATGATTATATTCCACACAACCATTCTTACTTAGGGGATTATAATTATACTGGGCAGCTTCCTATAGAGTCCTGAATAACAGGTGCATTTCCCAAGTTGCCTTATATAGAAGGTTCATACAAAACTCACTTTGTGTAGAACGTTGTGGCCTTAGCTTACATGTTTAAGTTGGTGTGTGTCTCACAAACTTATCACTGAATTTCTGGATAAACTTGAGTCAACATCTCTCTTTCTTATGTATTATTTTTAAAATATAAAATTGTTCTAGGATCTTAGCACCTGTAATGATTCATTTTGCTTGTCAAACTAAAGCATACAAGTAACAAGTAACATTATACAGACTGAGCAGATTGTATATTGAGGAGAGAGAGAGAGAGAGAGAGAGAGAGAGAGAGAGAGAGAGAGAACCAGAGTCCATGAATTTGAGAGAGCAAGGGGATTCATAGCAGAGCATGCAAGGGAAAGGAGGAAATGATGTGTTTTCATTTCAAACAAATGATGAAAAACATTGCCTAGGGCATTAAAGAGACACAACTTTTTGTGTATCCATAGGGATCTTTCCAGAGAGCAGTAGCTGAGGGGAAGGTGGGGGTCAAAACAAGCAACAAACAAACGCTTACAATTTGACTTTTGAATTACAAAATGCAAAGCGGTGAGAGCCAGCTGAGGCCATCTAGTGGACCGTGCATGTTAGCTCAGTGGTGCGTGCCTGCCTAGTTTGCCTGAGGTCTGGGTTCGGCCCCCTGTATTCCCGGATAGCCGAGAAAAAGAGGTCATTTGTCTGGAGCAATCATAATGCTTTTCTGTTTATGATTCCCATGTAGATTATGAACCATAGCATCTCTAGATAAGAAAGCAGAAGAAAATTTGCATGATCTGTGACCTCTCCCCAGGAGTCCATTTAATAAATCCTACAGCCAACCTGTTTTTTTTCCTTTTTCTTTTTTATTGGATATATTCATTTATATTTCAAATGTTATACCCTATCCTGGTCCTCACCTCCCAGAAAACTCCCAACCCATCCTTCCTCCCCCTACCTCCAAGAAGATGCCCCTCTGCCCAACGCACTCCCACCTACCTCCCCTTGATTTCCCCCACTCAGGAACATCTATGGAGCCTTCATAGGACCAAAGACCTCTCCTCCCACCGATGCCCCACAAGTTATTCCTCCACCAAAATTGCGGCTGGAACCATGTGTACCCCTTGGTTGATCGCTTAGTCCCTGGGAGTCCTGGGGCGTCTGGGTGGCCGACATTGTCGTTCTTCCCATGGGGCTGTAAACCCCTTCAGCTCCTCCAGTCCGCCCTCCAACTCCTCCATTGGGGACCCCCGCGCTCAGTCCAAAGGTTCAGCCATCCTCGCTCAGGGAGCAGCAGAGACACGTAAACAGAAACATTATCTGAATAAAGATTGAAGTCATGTGGCGGAAACAGATTATAAACGCAGCCCAATGCAGTCCTGAACCACACCCCAAAACTGTTACCATCCATCTTCACACTCTCCATTATTCGCCAACACAGCCTTCTGCCGCCCTCTTTAGAGACACACACAACCCATTTGACTGTACCAGGCTTCGTTTCCTGACTTTCCTTGTAAAGGAGTCAGCAATGACAGGAGGGAACCCCAGGACCAAGAACCCAATTAAGCACTATTCCCATTAGCATATCAGACATTAGATCATTCAAGATTCCTGTGTGTGTGTTACATGCTTATTTTGATCATACCCACAGCTCCTTATTACTGTAACTCTTGTGCCCCTCCCCCTACAATCCACTCCCTTTCCTCTTTCTAACTAACCTCCTTTCAACTTTCATAGAGGTTTTCTTTTTGGTAATGCAATGAGTTACATTAGGGTAATTTACAGTAGCATGGGGTCAGCGTTTGTCTACAGGAGCATGGGCATCTCGCCATCAGCTACACCACTGAAGAAAGTGTCTCTCTGGCAGTCAGCCGTTATCTGCATATAAATCCTTTAAGGGGCTTCTGTTGTGTTTTTTTCTTGAGACAGTCTCACTCCAACCTGAAGCAATCCTGCTGACTCAGTCTCACACAAATTCTTTTTTCTTAAAACATTTTTTAAAGATTTATTTATTATTATATGTGAGTACACTGTCGCTGTCTTCTGACACACCAGAAGAGGGCGTCAGATCCCATTAGAGATGGTTGTGAGCCACCATGTGGTTGCTGGGAATTGAACTCAGGACCTTCAGAAGAGCAGCCAGTGCTCTTAACCGCTGAGCCATCTCTCCAGACCCAAAATTATTTTAAAAAAAAAAGTCTCTATTAGTTTTTAGATTTCCATGAGTGTGCTGTGTGCATTGAACACGCCCCCCCCCACCTTTGTCCTCCCTCCCCTCCCATTAGTCCACTTCCTTCTAGATAATTTCACTTCGTCTTTCATCCTACCGGGTTCTTTTTTTGTTTTTGTTTTTGTTTTGTTTTTTTTTTTTGTTTTTTTTTTGTTTTTTGTTTTTTTTTTTTGAGACAGGGTTTCTCTGTGTAGTCCTGGCTGTCCTGGAACTCACTCTGTAGACCAGGCCGGCCTCGAACTCAGAAATCCACCTGCCTCTGCCTCCCAAGTGCTGGGATTACAGGTGTGCGCCACCACCGCCCAGCCCTACAGGGTTCTTGACCACAGTGTTCCCTGCCACAAAGTCACTTGAGGAATGTTTACTAATGGAGTCAAAGCAACAATCTGGAACCTACAATTAGGCTAAAGCTGGGTAACTTGAGCACCAAAGTAATTAGGAACAGTAATGAACTAAAAAACATGAGAGAGAGAGAGAGAGAGAGAGAGAGAGAGAGAGAGAGAGAGAGAGAAATCCAAAGAGGAACATGAGAAGGGAGGGGAACAATTCTCAAGAGAGGAGCAAAAGAAAAAGAAATGGAGTAAGTATGACCTGAAAGGGGAAGGAAGAGGACTTGGGGAGGAAGGGAACCAACAAGAGAAAAATATGTGTGTGTGTGTGTGTGTGTGTGTGTGTGTGTGTGAAGGATGGGGGACAAATAGTAACAAAGTGTAATGACTTGGGTTCATGAAAATGCCATAATGAAGCCCATCACTCTGTGTGCTAAGTTTGAAAGTTAATAAAATAATTAAACCCCAAACTAACTCTACCCGACAAGCACATTCATCACAGAAAGCCCTAACTCCACAGTGCTGCTAGGTAGGTAGGTGAAACTGGAGAAAAGCCTTGTGCTTCTTGTGCCGTGGATGAAGAGGATGAAGAGCTAAAAGTGAAAATCGGTTTGTAAATCCATACAGGCAAAGGCTATTAACATGATACATCTAGGAGGGTTTGGAAAAGGAGCAAGGTGTATTTGGGGACTTACGGTTTCTGCACATAAGGTTTCAGTGGCAGGGTTGCTGGTGGAAGAGAGAGTGAACAAGCCTAGCAACTATGTAGTGGAGGTGTGTGGCAGCGCCTTGACCCACAACGAAATGAGATGAACGGCACGTGTGCGTGCACGTGTGCCAGGGCGCATTTACCAGAGTCAGACAAGCACTCAGCACTGGCTTTGCTCCCGCTGCCTTGTAAGATCTGAGAACGGAACTCAGGCTGTTAGGACTATGTCCAAGCACTTCTGACAGATGAGCTCTCCTGACAGCCCACATCCTGGGTCTTAGAACAAAACCAAAACCAAAAATCAGGACCTTAAAAACATCAGTGTTGGGGGTGGAGAGATGGCCCAGAGGTTAAGTAATGTATACCACTCTCCAAGAGGACCAGAGTTCAATTCCCAGCAACCTTAAACCTACTCTAACTCCAGTTCCAAGGGCTCAAACACCCTCTTTTGACCTCCATGGGACACACACACACACACACACACACACACACACACACAGAGAGAGAGAGAGAGAGAGAGAGAGAGAGAGAGAGAGAGAATTTTAAAATACTAGAAAAAAATCAGTGTCATAAAAGGTATGACTTTAGACTAATCCTGAATCCTGCATTTTAGGGAAATTAAGTAAAAAAAATATTTGGTAGATTAAAATGGTGTAATGATGAGATGAGTCGGTTGCCAAAGTTTACAATTGTAGTTATAGAAGAGAATGTCCTTATTACCCATAATGTAAGTTGGCATGGAACATTACACAGTGGCCAAGGCTGGCCTTGAACGGCTGATCCTTTTATCTCCATCTCCTCAATGTTCTATTACAGGGATTTGCCACCACATCCGGTTCTGTTTTGTGCAGAGGGTTGAACCCAGGGCCGTAAGTGCCAGGCAAGAGTTCTACCAACCGACCTCCCTCCCTACCCCATTAGGGCAAGGGCATTCTTAAAGCCCAAACAAGGCAAGCAGTAGTGCAAAATGGAGATGGTTCTCAATGGGAGGTATCCAAAACCGGGTACCCCATTTAGTGAATGGACAGGGTTTTTAAAAAGATTTACTTTAGGATAGACATATTCAGAACCCGTCTTTTACACACACACACACACACACACACACACACACCACACTTCTTTACACACACTCTTTTTAATCACGTGCATGTGTCTGTCTGTGTGTGGGCATATGCTTGTGAATTCTGTAGCTTCAGAGGTCAGAGGAGGGAGAGAGAATCCATGGAGCTGGTGTTGCAGGGGCAGTTGTGAACCCCTGCCCCAGATTCCGTGCTAGAAACCCTATCTTCGGTAAGAACAGCAAATTCACTAAGCCTGTAGATCATCTCTCCAGTTCTATCCACGGACCTTTTCAGTTGTTGTTGTTGTTTTAAAACTTATTTATTTAGCGAGTTTACGCCCACATGTTACATAGTATTTAAACTCAGAGGACATCTTGTGTGAGTCAGTTCTCTACTTACACTATGCGAGTTCCGGGGCTCAAACCCAGGTCGTTAGGCTTGTTGGCAGGTGCTTTTGCCTGCTGAGCCATCTTGCTGACTCTTATGCACCGATACTTTTTGTTTTGTTGTTTTCAATTAGTTCTGTGAAGGATTTGCCAGTCTTCTTCTTTTCTCAAGGAGCCCAACCCCCAACCTGCCAGGTTTACCGAGACAGGCTCTGGATATGTCACCCAGGTTGGTATTGGACTTACCTGTTTGGTCAGACAAGACATCCTCTTCCAGATGCTTTCTGAATGCTGAGGTAATAGGAATTTGACACCATTCCTGGTTTTGGATTTTATTGCTTTTACCACTGGAAACAGAACCCCAGTGCTTTGAACTCAGTATTTGGTTTTCTTTTTTTTTTCTCTTTTTTTGGGGTGTGTGTGTGGGGGAGAGCTGGAGGTAAAGTGCATGTAGGGGTGAAGAGCCAGGGCACGGGTGGGGAGATCAGAGAACTTGCAAGGAATCAGTCCTCTCCTTCCCCCATGTGGGTCTTGGGGACCGAACTCAAATAGTTGGGTTTGGCAACAGTGCCTTACTGTATTACCAGCCGCCTGTGGTTTTCTTAACACAACTTTCCCACTATTCCAACAGGTTAAGGATCCTGTATTTTCCCACGCCTTCAGCATCAGTGTTCAGTGACGTCATAAGCGAATATAGTCTTACTCTGCTGCCCCCTAGTGTGTAAGCTGCGTAGAGGCGGGTCAATTTTATTTGCTCTGCTATCCATGCAGAGGCTTCAACAGAGAAGACTCATGCATGGGTCCTTTCTTCGTCATTTGGTCATTAGGCAAATGAAGCTGAGGGAAGCAAGCCCCAGTTCACTCACAACCAGACTCTGAAAACTGACCACTCTCCCCTCTGCCCACCGTAATGCCCGGGAGGGTGGGAGGCATCCCTGAGAGGCCCAAGGCTTAGTAGCTACAGAATGCCTTTCAACTCATGAAATTGGGAAAACGTTCACATCACAGTAGTAAATAAGAGAAGTCTCGCAGAGCTGTTTTTGTTCTTGTTCTGTGGAATGCCATTTTCTGTCTTCGTCCTTCCTCTCCTGTCGAACAACCAGCGCTAATTAAAAGGGAAAGCCTAGGACTGCCTGCTAATACCACCCTGTCCCATGGGAATTTCAGGGGGAGGGGGAAGAAAGGCAGGGGGAGGGGGCATGACAGTCCACTAAGGAAGCTTTAGTGGGCTCCTGTCATCTCTCCGAGCCTCCCAATTTATCCGCTTGGGAGGTGGCCACCCATTCCTAAAGGAAATTGTAGTGACCCATGCCCCCCAACTGATGGGAGAAGATCATGGGGCTACTGAGCATTTCTTTGAATTTTATTGAAAATTGACATGGACATTAGAAAGACGATGAGCTAAACAGTGCTGGTACCAGGATGTATCTTCTGGAGAGCGAAAGCCCCAGAGGGGCAGTGACTGATCCCACATTTGAGCAAAAAAGAACCACAGAGAAGAAAGGAAAAACAAACAGAGATTCCGGAAAACATGCAAAGAGGCTCTCTCAAGAGACGAGACAGCGGAACGTTGGTGTTTGTGGTCCGGACAGAGAGGGATGGGCACATTCACACGGTATTCAGAGAGTGAGTGAAGCCAATGATTCCAAGGCAGATTTACTGCCATCAAAGCTCTCCTTCAAGATACCAAGTTGAGCAGAAACCTCTTGGGAAACCTGCACAGCCCCTTGGAAGTTTGTGTGGAGAAACTTTGTTCTCAACTAAGCTTAAGCCCCACCTCATGTCTCTCTCCAGCTGAATGATAAGTGTTCCATTTCTCCCCATCTTGCTGGGGTCTGCAGAAAGTCTGTGAATGCCGGACTCAACTTTCTCTTCCATATTCAGAGTCAGCTTAATAATGTCTGAAGACAGTCAACCCATTGAACCAGAGAATCGTTTCTGTTGTATTAGTAAAAAACAACATAACACTCAAAACCTCGTGAACGGCACTTCCACACCACAGCCGAGGTCTGCCACAGTCACTTAACACCTGGGGGAGTGGTCCTGTTGTTGTCCCTCTGAGGTTACATTTGGTCCATTTCCAGCTCTGATGATTCTTTTCCTGCCTTGTGAGTTTAGGACAAGACAATTCCATGTGAAACACCATGTTAAGTCAGAGGAGAGCTTCTTGCCTGGACACAGGGACACATGCACACTTGCTGAGTGTGGTGTCTATGTGCGCAGGTGTAGGGGAGGGGGACTGGTTGGTTTCTTGCTTGAGACAGTATGGAGCCCTAACTAACTCTTCTACAATGGCGGTCTTCTCCTTTACACTTAGTACAGCGGCTGAAGACAAGGTTAAAAAAAGCTGGAGAGAGAGAGAGAAAGAGAAAGAGAGAGAAAACATGAAATTAGCTAAAGAGAAAGGACATTCAAAGTGACATGCAAGGGGAGTGGACAGTGGAAGGTAGCACAGATGAACTGCCGAGGAGGGCAGGAGCAGGTCGCGATGCGCCATCACCACGGGGGGGGGGGGATCTGTAGAGAAGCTTCGAAGAACGCCACACACCAGTTTAATTGCATCTTGCTTTAATTTAAAAATAAGCACGTATTAACAGCCAAATGTGAATGTCAACTGATTAAAAAAAAAAATCCAAACCAGGTGGAGAAAGTAGATTTCTTGGTTTAAGAGAAATGGAAGGTGTGTGTGTGTGTGTGTGTGTGTGTGTGTGTGTGTGTGTGTTTCAGGAAGCCATTCCATTCCAGTCTGGAAATTCACAGACCATTTCTAATGAGTGGTTCTTGTTTCACTAGAAGCAAACAAGGAACTTGGAGGGGTTATTTTTCTTTCTTTTTCTTTCTTTCTTTTTTCTTTCTTTCTTTCTTTCTTTCTTTCTTTCTTTTTCTTTTTTAAAATAGTAAGACTTGTACTAATTAAAGACTTTTAAAGGAAGACAATTTCTTTTTCCATTTACAGTGAGAAGAACTTCTCAATGAAATTTAGCATCATCTTTTAATAGGTTTAATTGCTTTTTATATCCACCCGAGTTCCCCGATTACACAGTGCACCAGTGAAATGTACTCTAACCTGGTCCTGGTCCAGACTTACAGACTTAATAGCTAACTGATCATCCAGCATCGTGGCAGCTGGCCTGGAGTCTTCTCTTCCCCCCGTGCCTACCCACCCCTACCCCATCCTACTTTTCTCTGTGAGAACCCTCAAAGGTCATCTAACACTGGTTTCTCCGAACATCCAAAAAAAAAAAAAAAATCTTGCCTCCAGGAAGATACACAAATACTCGGATCCCTTGGTAAAAAGGATTGGGAACCCAGAGACAGGAAATTGGAAGTTTTGCTTTGGCTTTGCCAAGGGATAGCGGTGGGGACCTTGGATTTCTCTAAGTGTCCCTTCATTTCTGTAAGTGTCAAAATCCTCCTACGGCGTGGGGTGGGGCATATCAGCCAAGCTGATCAAAAATGCCTCACTTTATATACAATTTCTGCTTGCTTTTGGAAGGCTTTGTAGCTCAAATACTTGTGAAGTATTTTGAGGTCCTCCAGCCTCAAATAGGGAGTTTATATACAAATGCAAATGAAAGGCCTCATTTAAAAATACAAGCACTTCTTTAGGATGTGACGCTTTCTGGCCCGCAGACCATCTGGGAAGGTGGATTAAAACCCCTAAGGCAGCTGGGTGTGGTGGCTTTTGCCTGCAGGCCAGCCTGGTCTACTTTGTGATTTCAAGGCCAGCCAGGACTACATAGTAAGAACCTGTTTTAAAAACAAACAGAACTCGATGGCTACAAATAAGGTGTCTTTCTCAAGGAGACCCAGACAGCCTTAACTCGGCAGCCTGACTCTCCAGACTACTGATTGTATCTGAGATACTGGGAGATTCTGCTTCAGGGCTTTCTGTTCTCGGCGGTGGCCTGGTTTGTTTGTTTTGGCTCTAGGGCATAGGGTTTCCTGAAATTCTCCACTTCCAGTTGGTTTTCCCTGGAGGACTAGCTCACTTTGTCACCTGGTCCTTGCCCCTGGCCACCCGCCAGTACGCATCAAAACCCCCTTCTCTCTTTGCCAAGAGGAAAAGAGAAAGTGCGTACACCGACTCGCTTGCTTTGGCCTTAGTCTTAGGTTCAAGTTATTAACTGTGATCGGAGACAGTGGCCCCTGCCCTTTTGTAACAGTTCAGAAGGCCTGCAAATTTATTATCACCTTGCATTTTTTTTTAGAGGTAGTGATCTTACAGCCACCTTTATATCAAGAAAAAAGAAGAAGGTCAGGGCCCATGCCGGTGGGCCTGGGAGGCTGAGGCAAGTTGCAGAACTCAAAGAACAAAAAAAAAACAAAAAAGCAAAAAAAAAAAAAAAAAAAAAAAAAAAAAAACCAGAAGAACAAAAACCAAACAAAAACAAAACAAAGCAAAAAAAAAAAATTAAAAAAAAAAACCCAAAAACAAAATTCTTGAAGTACCAGAGCAGGGGTGGAGGGCCCAGCTGTCTGGCACCATTTAAAAAAAAAAAAAAAAGGTTGTCAGTTAAAATTAGAACCTTCGCTTAAAAGGCTAAGTGGAGTCCAGTCCAGCTGTAGCGGGGCATACTATTCAGTACACAGCCATGGATTGCTGCAAAGGAAGGGCAGAGAGACGCCACATTAGCCACAGATCATTGCCAGGTCGCCTCTAGCTGTTGCTCTGTCACTAGCCAAACACCAAAAGCCATACTCTGCCTCCTGGCCCTGACGGTGGAAGGCTCTGTACTTCGAAGGGTTTCCAAAAGGCACAATCGGGTGGGACCCATTATAAAACTTAAGACCACCACATATTTTTTTTTAAAATATCAAATCCTTAGACCAAAGTAAATGACCTTTCAAGTGACAATGCCTCTTTTCTTCCCTCCAGCATTAGCCTCGCCTCTCTTAAGTGGCACGTGTGCAAATGCAGATTCAACCTTCCGTTTCTTTCACCAGGGAGACTAGAATACTGAGCGAGACAACCCCAAGCCTAGATTCTTTGGTCAGCTCACCGGTTTACAAACTGGGGTGATTATTCTTCTTGCTATCGCACCTCATTGTGATGGCCAGAAATGACCCGATGGCATGCTGAAACCCCCAAGGAGAATTCTAGAAGTCTATCAAGCAAGACTCTAGGCTGGTGATAACATTCCGGTTTATTTTCCCTTCTGTGTCTGTGGGGTACCCAGAGTTAGAGAGGGGGAGTATACACTATCTACCCCAGCGATTGTGTTCTGTATAGGGAGGGCTTGGTGTGGGTAAATGTGTGGCTGACTTAGCACAGCTTGTGTAAACGGACTCCGGGTAAAGGGAATCCAGGAAGGGCTGGGCTTAAGATGGTAGAGGAAATAGGCATCGGCGGCAATTCTTTTAGATCCTATGAGAAGGGGCTGTGGCTCCTGGCATTAGAGGAGTGGGAGAACATCCCCAGGGACTAGGATGCAGGACTCTGAGGGGACAGTTCCGACCCCTGACTGGGGGATGGAAATCCTTCAGGGAAAAGAGTATTGGTCCAATTCTAATGGGGGAAGCTGGCACATAAAACGTGGCAAACAGCAACCTGTAAACACGTGACTCTGGCAAAGACGGATCGGGGAAGTGGGGGCGCATATGGCTGAGGGGACTAGGACAGGGACTGAGGTATGGAATGTATCTCCAAGCCACGCGATTGCTGGCTTCTTGGTCATCATCATTTGACTCTCAGGCTTCTATAAACTTTGGAAGGAAGAAAAGGGGGGGGGAAGGCATGGGGGGGTGCCCCCTAAGCATGTTAAGGGGGAAATAAAGAGAGGGAGGCCCAGCTCTGTTGCACAGGAAAGGGCGCGTCTACAGGAAGCCCAAACTGAAAATGAAAAGAGAAGGGGGGGGCGGTTAATGAGTGGATGGATGAATTACCAAAAATGTCAGAAGGAAATTAAGTCACAACTACTAGATAAAGTAGAATGGCTATGTTAGATGGTCTTAAAGTCTTGTGTGCTGGCTTCTGGGAAAATGCTTTCTAACATGGACAGCAGTAGTAGTATTAAATACTATTAAATAGTAGTGGTATTAAAAAGCAAAATAAAGGTCAAAACCCACACAGTTTTTAAAATCTGTTCTTGACAAACAGCCTGCCAACACACACACACACACACACACACACACACACACACACACATCCAGACAACCTTGTCTATGAATACCAAGTCTCTAGTGAACTTAGGCCACCGGATACAGCATCAGGTTCACAGGCCCCTTGACCTACAGGAAAAGAAGCGGAGGCTTCAACGTTGGCAGTCTTCAGAGCAAGCTTAGCTGTCTAACTGTTACCCTAAGTGAATACCTGTTTGTCAAGTGTGTGATGGGGTTGGGTTTCCACCAGGGACCTGTAAACCTGAACTACAGAAGCCCATCACTGGCTTTTGTCCATGTAACATTTTGACCTGTCTCCCTCGTGGGATTTCATTCCTATGATATAAGTAAGGTCAAGCCATATTGGTCCTTATGTCTCATAAGAAGAGACTGACATGCCTGTGGTTGTAAAGAAAGTATCATTACATCCAGGATAAGAGATACCTACTCAAGGCTTTCCTATCCCTGGGACAGTCTTGTCTCAGAGAACTTCTTGGCTATGTATCTAAATCCTTGTTTATGACCTGAAGAAAGTTTTTTTTTTTAAATGGTTTAGATATGATGTGTGCTCTAAAGACTCATATATTGAAGTCTTCCTTGCCAGCTGGGAAGTTTTGAGGAAGAAACTAGCATCTAAGGCCTCTGATTTTAAGAGAGGAATCCTGTGAAGGAACCAGATGAATGCGTGACTGGAAGGTGGGTCTCTCGGAAGAAGTAGGTCACTGGAGTAAGCCCTGCGATGCTATGTCTTGTCCCTCCCCGATTCCTGGCTTGCCATGACGTGAACATCTCTGCTCCAGTACACACCTCCACCTTGATGTTCTGTCAGGACCCTTGCCACATCAGTGAGGCCAAGTGACCAAGAACAGAATTAAACTTTCCTTCTGTGAGTTGATTCTCTGGGGTATTTTCAGAAAAACGGGCTCAACAGCCATCCTATTGAATGAGGGTTACTTGGTGGGAGTGGGGTTAGAAGAGCATGTATATCTGAGACCATGCAATCAATTTTACACAACGAATACACCCACCGTCCCACATATATAAGTAAGCCTCACTCAGCCTGCATCCCAGATAGCCTTTCTGACCAACCACCGCAAGAGAAGGTTGGGAAGGAGAGTACAGAACCTTTGTGGCTTTCAGAATCTCGGCCGCTAAGGCTCTCTCAGACCAACTGATCTAGAACTGCTTTTGCAGTCTGCTACACCGAAGCTTGCCGGGAAGAGAACCTGCTTGGGGCTGCAGTTGTCTGCTCCAGCCGTGTATCGCTTGTCTCTTACTTACAGGGCGTGACTTTGATCCTAGTTCTCCAGGGTTCATGTTAGGGATGGCTACTAATAAAGATGTACTCAAGGAAATCTCACTGAAAGTGTGTCAATCAGTGTGCAACAAAATCTGAATTTGCCAACGCTCAGAATATACCTGTCCTGCTCTCATTGAAAATGGTGGAACAAAGAAACTCCACACGATCTGAGCTCCTATTATATGTCAGACCATAGCTAGGCACCTGGATTGTGGTGGGGAGCAGAGACTTCAGGAATTTAGTCTTCCTAAATAGGAAGCTGTTATGTGATGCCAGTGCCCTAGTAGGGGCTCCAGGACCTGCTTTTGAAGCAGGCAGTAAATCATTTAATTGTTCTTTTAGGATGCATTTGTTTGGCTGTTTCCTGGGCTTTCTGTTTCAGAAGCCTGGATGGACTTCCTTGCCAGGGTTTGCTTAGAAGGAGGATGCCTTTGCCAGCTGCCTAAGTCTCGAGTGCAACAGTTGCGGCCATTGGTTTTGGGACTATTAGCAAGGCTCTCCATGTAAATCACTGTATGGTCTAGCCAGGGGACATCTTCTCAATGCTGTAGTTCCCCACCCAAACAAACAAACAAACACACAAAGTAAGGCAATTCATGAGACCACTGGAGTACGCCGCCCGACACCAACTAGACGTTTTATGTTAGCAAATTATTGTTGATTTTGGAGGTGCGACAATGGTGACTGTGTTTGTTTTTAAGCATCTTTCTCTCTTAGGAATATGTACTATGTATTTTACACAGGAATCGATACAGCTTTTGCCTTGCGATAATCCAGCCTGTCTGAGGTAATTGCAGAATCCGCCTTAGCTGTATGCCAATGGTTCTGTGATGACTGAGCTCCAGGGATAGGGGGCTGAGTTGGACTATTATCCTTTCTCTTCTCCATCTGAAAGTTTCCACGGTAGAGTTTTAAAAAATAAATCAATCTAGCTGTGCCGTGAAAAGCATTTACACTCAATTTCCCTTCACTATCCGATTTTGGTAGAGTAGACAGAAGGTGCTTAACCACTGCTTTCATCCGTCCTATGATGACTGTTTTCACTCTCTGTAAAAGCTGTGATGGCGCGGACCAATTCTATGTACTTCTGTACATAGACACAACCGCTAGCCCTCAGGGATCCTAACTAAGAGTTACTTGCTTACCTCTTTAGCAGAGATTTCCACGACACTCATACTTTCTTACAGAACTACATTTGAAATGTGTGTGTGTGTGTGTGTGTGTGTGTGTGTGTGTGTGTGTGTGTATGAAGGTGCCCGCAAAGGTCAAAAGAAGTTGTCAGATACCCTGGAGCTAAAGTTACAGGCCGTTGTGGTTTGCCTAGTGTGTACGGGTGCTGGGAATAAAACTCAGCTTGTTTCGCAGAAGTGTTCCTCACCACCGAGAACCTCTTCTCCAGATCCAGATTTTTTTTTTTTTTGGTGGTTTTTCGAGACAGGGTTTCTCTGTGTAGCCCTAGCTGTCCTGGAACTCACTCTGTAGACCAGGCTGGCCTCGAACTCAGAAATCCACCTGCCTCTGCCTCCCAAGTGCTGGGATTACAGGTGTGCGCCACCACTGCTCGGCTAGAATTAAATTTTTAAAAATTAACTTATTATTGTTTGTGGGCACACATGCCATGGTGTAGTGGGATCAGAGGACAACTTTGGCTGTTGGTTCTGTCCTTCCACTATTATGCGGGTTCTAGGGATTGAACTCGGGCTGCTAAGCATAAGTGGATTTCTGTGAAAGGTAAGCACCACCGCCAAAGCCTGCTGATGCATTTCGCTAGCCCTCACGGAACCAAATGTAATGCCGTCCCTGTAGTATCTGAGGTCTCTTCCTTGGTTTCTACTTTGCTTATATTTTGAGGGTAGTGCATATAATCAAAAGAAACTGGAGAAGTTGAACCCCTCGGATAAGAACCAGTTACTACAGGGAGACATAGAAGCAATGTCTCATGGCACATTCCTGAATTTGGGGTGTGATGTGGGTCAGTAGTGACTGTGACATTGCAGGTAGGGACTGTGGACCCAGCAGTTTCCCACTTCATCACAATTCATTTCGAAAGTCATGATTATGACTCTTCGTGGAAACAATCCGAACTGAAACCTGAACTGAAACTGAACTGAAACACGTTGGTCACATGATCTGCCTACCTACCTATGCTACACAGTTGTTCTAGCAGCAGAGCTCTGCGAATGCTCTTGAAAACACACACACACACACACACACACACACACACACACACTTCCGATCAGGTAGGCAGGCAGGCATTCCACTTGAAACCACAGTCAGATTACATCTTCATACTGTAAGTCTCAGGAAGAAATTAGCAGGTCCAATGAAGCCATTTCTCTTATGGTTAGCTATGAGTGCTACAAGTGTGGGCTTTGGGGAGGTATGTTGGAGAAGCCACTGCCAGTATTATTTAGAGTTAATAAGCTTACCAGGACCCTGGGTGTCATGCAGCATGCAGCAAACAGCAGAGTTAACTGTAAAACAGTAAGAACTGGTGAACATGGACTGAGCACGAGGAGAAATCCAATATTATGAATTAATACCAATAATGAAATGTTAGCAGTCTAAGGCGATTAGGAGAAACAGAAAAGGGAACAGGTGCGGGTGGCTTGGTAGACACCGCTGGAACAGTGGTATTCTTTCTTAGTCTCCTTGAAGGCATCCAGAGGAAATACTGAATCTGGAACTTGATCAGATCCAAGCACAATCTGTCTAAAAAAACCATTTCTGCTACAATCTCTACCGTCCCCAAATCATCACCAGTAAACGCACCTTGGGAGCAGGGTAGCATAAGTTTACCTTCCAGAAGGTAACAAATTGCTTATAGAGATGCATAAGATGCCCAGACCTGTGGTCATTGGAGTATGGATGGGGACAGGTTATTGTGCTAGCTCTGATTGCTAGTGTAAGGTGCCATGTTCCAGCAAGATTTTCTCCCACCTCGGGACTGGAAAAGGGCACTGTCACCAACCCCAGATATTTCTGATCTTTTACAGAAGAATCCAGGGCTATGTGTGCCAATCAAGTGGTAGAGCTCTTGCATAAAATGTGCAGAGCTCAGGGCTCCACCCATACCACTCTCAAAAGGAATGTATGAATTATTTTCTGCTAGTATAACTAATATACTATCGCTGGTAAGTTAACAGATGGTGGATCCAAAGAGGTTTTCCATGTTGCTAGCTGAACATTAGTAGGAAAAAAAAAAACAAAAACAACCCCCCCAAACAATAACAACAACAACAACAACAACAACAACAACAACAAAACCCAAGTTATTGATATGTGGGATTTTGTTTGTTTGTTTGGCTGGTTGGTTGGTTGGTTTTTAGTTTTTGAGACAGTTTCTCTGTATAACAGTCCTGGCTGTTCTGGAACTCACTTTGTAGACCATGCTGGCCACCACCAGCCAGCGATATGTAGTTTTAATATTCTTTTCTGGGAAAAAAAAATTCTCTGGACCAAGTTGGTGAAAATGTTCAAATTACATATTAGGTAGTCAAACTGGATCGTAAGATGGCAAAACTAGGTGCCTTGAATTAGTAAATAGTTTATATTCATGGTGTGATTCCTCAGTGAGAATCCCAGGACAGAGGGGAAAAGGTTGTTCTTTCTTCTGGGAAGCATCTAGTGACGGACTCAAACTAGTGGCCCAAAATAGAAGGCCATGACCATGGGTATCCTGGGACCTTAAGAATCCTTTATAGAGGCTATTGTTAACACTTGGAGTTCCCTAGAACCTACTGCACAAACAACCGTAGTGCACAAGGGAACCTCGGGATATTTTCTTGCCAGAAACATTTCCCTCTTCTCTGGCTCTGAAAATGAGGAGTGGGTAATTTATGCAAGCAGAGACTGGGGGTAGGGCAGAACTATGAACTCACCAAACATTTACAGAGACAAAATGCTTTCAGGACCATCCCCCGAGCTTGAAAATGGGCCACAAAGAGGATACTGGCATCCGAAGACTCCCCTCTAGGTTCTTAGTTAGCCCAGGCTGGGCCTAACTAAGCAGCCAGCATGAAGAGGTATAGCAGAGGAATGGGAGATGGGACCCAGGGTGCAGCCTTCAGTGGTAGCATTTACCTCCCACAGGGCTGTATGTATCTTTTGAGAACTGAGGCCGAGTGAGGGTTGGCTTGTAGGCCCCCTCCCCTCAGATTTGGGGAGGAGCAAGCAGACCTGTAAGCCACACGATAGTGAACATGTACTGCCGTGTTTTCAACCTTCTTACTGCTCCAACCCTTAAATACAGTTCCTCATGTTGTGGTGACCATAACATTGGTTGCTAATTCAGAACTGGAATTTTGCTACTGTTAGGAATCATACTGGAAATCTTGGGTATGCAGGGCACCTGACATGTGACCCCTGTGTAAGGACTGCTTGGGGCCTCAGCCCTCAGGTTGAGAGCCACTGCTCTGGGGTCTGTGGGTGATCCTGGTCTGCCCGCGCCTTCTGTTGCTCTCCTTCGACATCTCCTTCTCCTTTCACATCTCTCCTGGTTTGTTTCCTACAGAGCTTTCCCAGCTGGGACAAACAGAAAAGCTACACTTTGGGGACCACTACTATCCTTCTCTTAGCAACTCCAACTTGGGCGCTACAGGAACAATGGACGCTATCCCAGTGTAACTGGCAGCCTGCCCGCCAATCCCCTTGGCAGCGCATGTAGTGGATGGAAGGGGGTAGGGATGAGCAGGAAAAGAAGGATCACACACACACACACACACACACACACACACACACACACACACACACCAGCCTGCTACTTACTTCTTCTTCTCTTTGTCCCTTTTCAGAGTCTGTGAGCCCCCAGCCTGAGAGCCCTGAGACTGGAGCAGCTCAGCCGCCGCCTTTCTCTGCTTGAAGGCGTTCATTTCCTCATCCAGACATTTCTTCTTATCCTCCAACTTCTTCTTCTCTTCCTGGTGCAGTTTCTTCAGACGGTCAAACTTCTCGTGCAGCTGCCAGAGGGTCACAAGGAGGTTAGAGAGAGTCCCTCTGCAGCAGTGAGCTGTCCCCAGCCCAGCTAAGATCGGAGTCTCTGCTGTTTGAGTGCTGAGATTACAGGTATATGCCACCCTGCCTAGATTACGACACTATTGAAGTGGGTTCTGCTATTATGTCCATTTTATGAGAAAACCAAGTCTCATCAATGAAGGCATTTGTCCAAGGTCCACCCAGTCTTTAGAGGACTATATATATAATGGGATCTCCCATATGTAAAGACCACCTGGATAAACATATATTAAGATCCACCTATAGCTGCCCCTCAAGGCTGGGTTACAGGCATGTGCAACCATGCCTGGCTCTTTGTGTGGGTGTTGGGGCTCTGCACCCAGGTATCATGCTCGCAGGACAAGCACTCTTGTTCACTGAGGCACCCCCCCATGGGTTATGGTCAATACGTGAGCCATAGCAAAGCTGGCCAAAGGGATACTTGCCCTTGAACACAGAAACAAAAAAGTAGCTGGAGTTGAGGATATGTTAAGTTGTGAGTCACCGTATGCGGAGTGGGGAACTAAAACCCTGGTCATCCGCAAGAGCAACAAGTGCTCTTAACTGCTAAGCCATCTCTACAGACCGGAGAGACCTCAGTCTTAACCAGAGGCAAGGCCACCATGACAAGTGGATCAGAGAGCCTGAAGCACAGGCCGTCACACTACTAGGATGCAGAAAATAACCTTAATAAATATACCGAGCGTAAATCTTCCTTCTCCTGGGGATTCAGGGGGAAATGTTGCACTCTGTAGCATGTGCAGTGTAGACTACAGGTCGGTTGTCTAGGTGCTGTGGGCATTTGGGACTGGTGCCTAGTAAGGTATAGCAATGGACCAGCCTGCTGTCTAAACCAGCTTCTTCTAGTCGCTTGAGGGAATCATCAGTTGCTTTAAACGAGCTTTACTTCATTGTAACTTTTATTTATTTCTCATACCGCTCTTCCTAAAGTTAGTGGGTAACATTTTTCTTCTTAAAGTTTTGAAACTGAAATAAAACCAATACCTTTTGTCACATGCTTTGGGGATAACCTGGGAGAGTCAAAAGAACTCAAAGGTTAAGAGATTTGGGGCTTAATTATATCCCCTGTTTATGTTTTTGAGGGGGGCGATCTTGACTGTCAACTTGCTGGGTTATAATCACCATGGAAACTAGCCTCTGGTGTGTCTACAAAGGAGTATCTAGATTGGGCTAACTGAGGTGGGAAGACCCAGTCTGGAAGTTGATGGCGCCCTTCTATGGGCTGGGGTCTTGAACTGGATTAAAAGGAGAAAATGATCTGAGTACCAACAGTCCCTGTCCTCCCCTCGCTCAAAGTGCTCCCAGCTGCAGTATGCTCGCATTACCACCAGGCTTTCTTCCCAGGGTGAATTGTACCTCCAGAACTGTGAACCAAAGTCAACGTCCTTAAGTTGTTTTTCTCAGGTAGATCTTCATCGCAAGATCAAAGAAGCAACCAGGGCCCAGAAGGAAAACTCTGGCTGATATTTCAAAACTGTACCTTAGGCCAATTACTCTGGCGTCCAGAGATGAACCGGTATAGGAGCAGCTTTGGAAGCCAAGGCCATTGCTTAAAGGAATAATTGCGTATGTTTAATTTTTTTTTTTAAAAAAAGAACTTATTACTATTATGGGCTAGAGGGGGTGGCTAAATAGTTAAAAGCACTTCTGCTCTTCTAGAAGATTTGGTTTTGATCTCCAGCACCCACTTGGCAGTTTACAATCATCTGGACCAGTTCCAGAGGATCAATTCAATGCCCTTTTATGGCCTCCTTGAGCACCAGGTACACAAGACATACCCCCATGCACATAAGATAAGATAAAAATTGATGGTGATGATGATGGTGGTGGTGGTGGTGGTGGTGGTGATGGTGGTGGTGGTGGCATGTCCATGTGTCATACCATGCATATGGAAACCAGTGGACAACTTTGGCAAGTTGGTTCTCTCCTTCTACCTTGTGTCAATCTTGTCTTGGCCATATAGCATGCTCTGTACTAGCTGCTTATGAACGTCCAGAGAGTCTATCGTCTTGGCCTTCCATTTCACCATTACGGTGCTAGGATTACAGATGGGCAACCGCTGGCATCCAGCTTTTATGTCAATTCCAGGAATTGAGGTTCAGTTTGTCAGGTTTGACTGGCAAACACTTTTACCCACGGAGACATCTGGCCAGCTCAAAATGCCTGTGCTTAGAAAGGACCATCAGACCTTCGTTTCAAAACCAGCTAGAACTGCAGTGACTTTTTGTTTTCTACTGTAAACCAAGATGGAGGTGATAGGTGTGACAATCAATGGCAAAACATTTATCTAGCATGCAGCATGCCTGGGTTACATCCCTAGCCCCAAATCAAATAAATAGATATCCAAACAAACAAACAAAAATCAAGAGGACAGAGTAGGAAATCTAAGTGAACAGGAAATGCTCCCACTGTCACCATTTTAGAGTTCATCATTTTCTCTAAGATGGCCCCAGGACTTCCTTTCCCTACAGTTCCTAGAGAGGATAGGACGGGGCAGGCCAACCATGAAAATGATTATTTGTCTCTACAGAACTCCAAATGTCCAGGACGTGGGAAAAGGATCAACCCTTCTGTGACTGCAAGTCCTCCGTTGCCCAAGAGAACTTTGTGTGCTGCTGGAGAGGCTCTGGCCCTGTGCTAGTCAATCTAGAGCTGTATTGAACCACTTGCACAAGGACTGAACATTTGAAATGAGCTAATGAGCCGGGCGTGGTGGCGCACGCCTGTAATCCCAGCACTTGGGAGACAGAGGCAGGCGGATTTCTGAGTTCGAGACCAGCCTGGTCTACAGAGTGAGTTCCAGGACAGCCAGGGCTATACAAAGAAAACCCTGTCTCAAAAACAAAAACAAAGCAAAACCAACCAACCAACCAATCAATCAATCAATCTTATGCCCCAACCCTGACTCAAAAGAAAAAAGGAGAGAGAAATGAGCTAATGAGAGAAGGTAAGCTTCACATTTTATTGTGCATTTAAAAATGGCTAAGAATAGGTTGTTTTTTTGAAAATAGATTTTTAAATGCCCCACCTCCTAGCAGCACTGGGGATTTTGAACCTAGGGCCTTAATATGCTATACAAGAGCTCTACCACTGGGTTACACTCTTACACCCCCCCTTCCAAGGTTTCTTATTTGGAGACAGCATCTCACTAAGTCGCCCAGGCAGGCCTTGAATTTGTGTTCCTGCTCTGCTCTTCTCTTCCATACTGAGATTATAGGCCTGGTAACCAGACTTGGCTTAGATTTTAAACGTTTCCAACAGAACTAAAAAGATAAACATATGAAGTGACTGACTGATTTATTTGCCTGATTTAATAATTCTATATTATAAATGCTTACCAAAGTTACATGTCATATTCCATAAATATATGCAATTATTATTTGCCACTTAATAAAAAATATTTGGGGGCACTGTAATACATACCTGCAATCCTAGGACTCATGGGGTTCAAGCAGGAGTATCTAAAATTTGAGGCCAGCCTGGGCTAGACAGTGAGTTTCAGTCCACTTAGGCTACATATTGAAACGTTGCGAGCCGGGCAGTGGTATTGCACTCCTGTAATCCCAGCACTTGGGAGGCAGAGGCAGGCAGATTTCTGAGTTCGAGGCCAGCCTGGTCTACAGAGTGAGTTCCAAGACAGCCAGGCCTACACAGAGAAACCCTGTCTTGAAAAAAACCAAAAAACCAACCAACAAACAAAACAAACAAAATCCAAAACAAAACCCAAAATAACAATAACAAAAAAGAAACGTTGCTTCAAAACCTAAATAAATTAATTCAAATTGAAAGAAATGCTCACCTGCAGCTAATGGCTACCCTGTTGGATGGCAAGGGCTTTAAATAATGAACAGAATGAGAAAATGCCCCATCCTTAGGAAACAAATGTCAAGATGACACAGGTGTCATCAGATTCCCTCTCTGTCCAAAGAGCACTTGAGTCCTGCTCACAAGCCCCTCCGCCTTCTAGCAGTTCTGTCACGGCTGTGGCCCCTCCTGCCACCTTCAGTCTCTCCTCCCTTGCTGCCTGGTCTCCATGGTTACATTTACCTCTTTCTCGGCCTCCTTGAGCTCGGCTTCTTTCTCTTTGACTCTCTGGACAAACATCTGGCGCATCTCCTCTTCCTTCTTCTGGAGCTCCCCCAGGAACTCATTTCTCTTCGCCTCGTATGTCTCCTGTAAACTGCACATATGATCAAGTCAATCCCACTGGCTCCGGGGCAGCCCCTGGGCGAGAAAATGGGCCCCAACCACCCTCCCAGGGTTCCCCCATTCTTGCTTCCTTAATTCACACAGAGAAATAGAGAAACACAAAGGGGTGGGGTGGGGCGGGGCGGGACAGCTGGCTTGGTATGCAACAGCAAGAGTACAGGAGGGGCCAGAGGATCTGTCTGTCTGTCTGTCTCCCTCCCTCCCTCCCTCCCTCCCTCCCTTCCTTTCCTCTTTCCCTCCCTCCCACTGCCCTGCCCTGGCTCTGAGACCGACCACACTGATTTACCACTTACTTCATTGAACACCTGCTGAGATTTTCCCTACCACCTATGTGACCAATGTGAATAGACATGACGCTAGCTACTCAGCAGCTAGAGCCCAGAGCCACCATGCCTGAACTAAAGGAACTTAGGGTGGAACGGGACACGCCCAGAACAAGACCACTGCCCATGACCTGCACTTTTTTTTTTTTTAAAGTAGGAGTCAGCATGGTGAAGGCCAGTGCTCCGAAGACAGAAGAAAGAAGAAAGTGAAGATTGGTGTTCCTGGGGATGTGGCCATACTTGAACAGGCCTGGGGACATCATGTGAACCATGGAGGAGTGAGAGAGGAGGTTCCTGACTCTGGCAAAAGAAGACAGGCTTTGGGCGCCACATTTAATTTTTTTTTTTTTTTTTTTGATTTTTCAAGACGGGGTTTCTCTGTGTAGCTCTGGCTGTCCTGGAACTCACTCTGTAGACCAGGCTGGCCTGGAACTCAGACATCCGCCTGCCTCTGCCTCCCAAGTGCTGGGATTACAGGCGTGTGCCACCACCGCCCGGCCTGGGCGCCACATTTAAAAAGTGGACATGTATCCATCAGTCAGAACGTGAGAAAGTCCACGTGGCTATTTGAGGAAGGAAACTTCGCAGCAATTCAAGCATGAAACAGAAGGCTCTTCATGTGGAAGGCTGGTAGCAAACGGAGAGCTCTGGCCCAACAGTCGGGCTGCGGAATTCTCAGGACTTGGGGGCGGGAAATCAAGGCTGATCCTGGGCAGCTGTCTCTGCTCAGACCTACCTACATTAAATGTGTCTTTCTACGCTAGAGAGCATCTTTCTTTGAATCTTAGTGATTAAGATCTACAATAAACTCTCTCTCTCTCTCTCTCTCTCTCTCTCTCTCTCTCTCTCTCTCTCTCTCCAGGGTTTCTCTATGTAGCCCTGGCTGTCCTGGAACTCATTCTGTAGACCAGGCTGGCCTCGAACTCAGAAATCCGCCTGCCTCTGCCTCCCAACTGCTGGGATTACAGGCGTGTGCCACCACCGCCTGGCAAACTCTCTCTCTCTCTCTTTTTAAAAAAACAAGAATGGCTGTTTGGTTTTTTTTAAGATGTATTTATTTTATTTATATGTGAGTACACCATAGCTGTCTTCAGACACACCAGAAGAGGGCACCAAATCCCATTACAGATGGTTGTGAGCCACCATGTGATTTCTGGGGACTTGAACTCAGAACCATAACCGCTGAGCCATCTTTCCAGCTACCCTATAATAAACTCTTAATAGATCCCCAAAGGAATATGATTCAAGTTTCTGCCTTGGGCGACTAGTTAGATGGTAGAACTTAAATAGCAACAAGAACTGTTCGAAAAGAAGGAGGAGGACGAAGGATCCGATGGCAGACTGCGGGAGCCTGCAGATCAGGCAACCATAAAACGTCTGAGTGAAATGTCCAGGGCGCAGTTGCATCAATAGGTTCCGAGCGCAATACTAAAGTTTTAGCTTTGGGTTCATCAGATATCTTGGTGATAATTAGGGCTGTGAGAATAGAAAGAACCAGAACAAAGACATGGGAGCGTGAAAGAGCAGAGGCTTGTGGGAGGAGTCCTGAGGGAGCACCAACCAGAGGAGGAAGCTGAAGAAAATGAGCTTGAAAGCAAGAGCAAGGAGGAACAAGACAGACAGGGAGAGAGAGAGAGAGCAAGCTGGCCAGGCCGATACTGCGAGAGCAGAAGGCAGGGGGTGTCTCAAGCCAAGTTAATGTTTCACATTAAAATCAAAGCTAAAAATCAAGCCACAGGGGAAATTGGCCACCAACCCACAGCTGCGGGGCCTTGGAGAGAATGTTGTAGAGAGCTGGAGGCAGGCAGAAGCCAGATTGCTGTGGGTTGAGGAAGTGAGAGAGGAGGAAGAGGAACGGGAGCTACAGAAATGTTTCCTTCCTGTCAGAGACAAACCTCTTGACAGGTGAGGAACGGGCAAGAAAGAGTGGGGCTAAAAAAAAAAAAAAAAAAAAAAAAAAAAAAAAAGGGCTTTGTTAGTGGGGAGCATTCACAAGCAAGGTGGCCGGGGGTTGGTAGAAGAGCTTGAAGAGGGCGAAGAGGCAGGAACAGATATTAAGGGGGGCGGGGAGGGAGGAGAAGAAAGGCCAGGCCTAAGCGGCCAGGTAGAGGCACACATCCTTGGGGTGCAGCTGTGGAGGTGAAGGAGAGAAACAGGAGCTTTCATCAGAGACGAGCTTGCTCCTTCCCTGGGAGCCCTAACCTGCCGGTCCACAGAGGGGTGAAAGCTGCCATTCCTAAAGCAGCCATGCCTCCAAAGGCCTGCTTATACATGCCCTGAGCCCCTTCTGCTATAAATGGGTTCTGTGGGATCCCAGGGGCCATTTGAAAGCATTTTCCTCCCACAGAGATGCACCCCTCCACCCCTGTCCCCCTCCACCTTCCCCCCTGCCAGGGCTTGCTCACAGAGGATGTCTGACATTTCCTGAAAGGAGATAGAGCCACAGTAAAGGGCAACACATGGTAATTCAAAAATGCAGGGATAATGACGCATATTGTATATACAGAGCAGATGCTTTCGCCGGTCTACGGCTCCCACCTGCATAATGAAAAGCACTTTAGATTCTGATTTGAGGAAGACACCAGTGATTATTCACCGTCAGTGGTCAAAGAAAACTCACGCTGAGATGCTAGGGCAGTGGGGGAAGAGAGAGAGAGAGAGAGAGAGAGAGAGAGAGAGAGAGAGAGAGAGAATCATGCAGGTCACAGATCCAAGCCAAGTGACTGCTTCTTGGTTTGTTTGTTGTTGTTGTTGTTGTTGGTTTTTTTTCTTTTTTTGTATTTTCCTATCTATTGATTTGGTGTTAGGGACGAATTCATAGCCCGTGCATGCTAGGCAAACACTCTCCTAACCAAATCACATGCCCAGCTCTCCCCCCTTTCCTCCTCTTCTTCTTTTTTAAATGAATGTTCTTGCTGTGTAGCTATGGTGCAGTACTTGCTAGGTACCCCCAGGCTGTCCACAAACTCTCCGCCATCTTTCTGCTTCAGCCCCCCCCCCCCCAGTGCCGGGATCCCCTCTATGCCTGACTTTTTCCTATCTGGTTTTAAGAACGGGGAAGATGGGGGAAGAACATATTGGGGAAGCTGTCTGAAGCACTGCGAGAGCCAGATGAAGAAAGTGGGAACAGAGGGCAGGTCCTGACTGCCACCCAGGAGAACAAAGGCCGGGCACCGAGTCTGTGGACACAGCAGCCACACGGCGGGGGGTGGGGCGTGGGGAGGGGCTAAAGCAGTGAGTGATCAATCAGCAGAGTGGTCTCTCCTGGCCCCCTCTCTTGTCTGTGTTTCTCAGCAGGGTGGCAGCTGTTCGGGCACCTGTGCAGATATATATAGAGGGACCGCTCGGGCAGCGCCAGTGATCTAGGAGTTACTTTGGGCTCTCTAGCTCCCCTCCGCGCCTCGCTTCCCCTACTGCTTGTTTGGGGAAAGGCTTCCTGAGCCAGAGCGGGCTGACCTGACCTGGCGTAAGAGGTACCTGAATGGCTTGCTGTCGGGGTCGGTGTCCTTGAAGCCCATCTCCTCCAGCTTACAGCGGCGGTACAGTTCGTAGTGCCGGGCGTGGGTCTGCTCCCGCAGATCCTCCATGTTGACCCGAATCAGCATCTCCCGCAGCTTCACAAAGTCGCAGTGGGCCTCATTTTCAACTGCAGAGCGGGCATTGGGGCATTTGGGGATGTACAGTTGAAAGGAAGGCCGGCAGAGGAAGAAATGGAGGAAGTGAGAAGTGAAATGTCTAAGGGCGACATGGCTTTGCAGCCTGCTTTATACGGCGCCTACAAATTTAACCTCCTGGTTCGGTTTCCTGTGGACATTGGGAATGAAACATTATGAAAGGGCAACAGTAAACATTTTACTACTGTGAAACTATCTAAGGCCTTGCACTGATGCCTCAACACCAGTCCACCAAGCAGACTTGCACAGGCACACCTGCTTTGCACTGCTTCGCGCACAGGCACACCTCTCCCTATCTACTCACCCAATAAGTATTCGTGGAATCTCAGTTCCCAGTATCATGTGTAGCCCTGAGAATTAAGAAATGAAGTCTTGGGCCTATGCTTTCAGGAACCCGCAGTTTAGTGGGGAAGCACGTGTAGACAAAACAATACAACGCAAAGCCAAAGTTACAAACACCGAATTATGGTTGCAGTACAGTAAAAGCCCAGAAGAGGGGGACCTACAAACTCCCAGGAGACTGTAGGCATCCCCACAGACACAACCTCTTGGACGACTCTGGAAGGAAGAACAGAATTTATCAGGCAGATAATAGAACATAATCCCCACCAGACCTCCAGAAGGCGAGGCAAGGTCATATGGAGGGCAGCTTGCAGAATCAGGCTTCAGAAACACATAGTGCAGGGGAGAGACCAAAGACAGAGTCTCCAAAGAGCAAGGAGAAAGAACTGGGGTAGCAACAGGAGGTGGGGGCAAGGAGGAGCAGACCCCCCCAGTGTGGCCCGTGTAAGAAATAGACGCTTCCAAAGAGGTGTTTTGCCAAGGGTGGATAATGGCGTGAGCCCTGTAATCCTAAACTGGAGAAAGTGTGCGCCGTTTCTTTGCCTTGAGGGCAAAGGCGTTCCTTTCGGGTGGTGAGCAGGAGTGTTTGGGCTGTGGACTAAGTCACAGCAGCGTGGCTTTCCGGCTTAGCAATGCTACCAGCAGAGCTCTGTGAGGATGTCGCCAGGCCTGTCTCCACCGTGTGGGATGGTAGTGTTTGGCCATGGACAGGAGGACGGTGGTGTTTGAGATGATGAACAGATAAGTTAGCCAAGATTCTCTCAGGCTCTGGAAGAGGACAGTAGGAACAGAGAGGAGGGGTTCTGGAATGACGGAGTCGAGCATAGTTGTATCATCACAGATGGTCGGGTATGGTCATCAGAAGTATTTGTCCAAAGTCCAGGGTGGTTCGTGTACTTCTTCTGCTTAAGGCCTTACATGAACCCTACCTATTGCCTTAGGAGAGTGGTCCCTGACCTTTAACGCAGTCCCTCATGTTGTGGTGACCCCCAACCATAAAATTATTGAATTGATACTTCATAACTGTAATTTTGCTTCTGTTATGAATTGAAGTGTAAATATCTGATATGCAGGATATCTGAGGTGTGATCTCTTCGAAAGGGTCACTTGATTCCCCCAAAGGGTTGTGACCCACAGGTTGACAACTGTTGTCACAGAACATAAACTAGTATAAAAGCTGCATCAGCAGAGTAACCTGTCAGGACCAAGCTATATGTATCTGCTGGAAGTCAATGACAGAAGGCTCATTAGCGCGCGTGAGGCCCTCAGTCCCATCCTTAGCACCACAAAAGAAAGAGGAATGAAACCTGGCTACTGTCAGCGGGGCTTTGCTGTGCCTTGAATCATTGCAGCTTTTGTGAGTGAGGTGCACAAGTCTCACCTTTGCTTTTCTGAAACACCGTCCAAGGCTGCCTTTGAACCCACGACCCTCTCGTCCCAGTTGCCCCCTCCACTCCTCCCAGTGCTGGACTTACAGATGTGTGCCATTCTTCTTGGGTGCCCACTCTCTATTATTTGCCCAAGGCTTGGGCTGACTTTACAGAGAAATGGCCAGCGATGGCACTTTATAGCTACAGATGCAGGTCCCTAAACTTCTGCCCACTGCAGTGTCCTAGAGGTTGTACAATCTACTGAACTGTATACCATAGCATGGCATAGCATGGCATAGCATGGCATAGCATGGCATAGCATAGCATAGCATAATATGTCTTAGGCACACTACCAAAAACCCTGTGATGAATGGATGTAAACATATATCTGATTCTTTAAAATTATGAAATAATCATATATGTATGGATACGAATATATAAATATATATGTCCATGAAATAGTTATGTGCAGCTTAAAGAAGTTTTAAATTTTTAAATATATCCACAACTGAAGGTACTGCTGCTAGTACCTTGGGAGGCCCTGCTGGCCTCTTTTTTGACACCACACCCCTCTCTCTATTCATTCCCTTCCTCCTCTGGCAATGAAATGTCAGCGCTATCCCGCCCTTGGGTTTATCATTGATTTGTGTAATTTTTAAATTTTATTTTAAGTGTGACAGGGTGTGGGTGTGTGTATGTGTGAATTTGTGTAAAAGTCAGAGGACAACCTTCAGATGTCGGCTCTTTCCTTCCACTGTGTGGCCTCTGGGGATCAACCTCCGGCCAGCAGGCTTGGAGGGAAATGCCTTTGCCCCTCCCCAGCAAGCCATCACACTACTCCTGTTTTTTTTTTTTTTTTAAAGATTCATTTATTGTTATTTGTAAGTATGCTGTAGCTGACACACCAGAAGCGGGTGTCAGATCTCATTATGGATGGTTGTGAGCCACCATGTGGTTGCTGGGATTTGAACTCAGGACCTCTGGAAGAGCAGTCAGTGTTCTTAACTGCTGAGCCATCTCTCCAGCCCACTACTCCTGTTTTTAAAGAGTTTTTTAAATTTATATTTTGAGTGGTGTGTGTGTGTGTGTGTGTGTGTGTGTGTGTGTGTGTGTTTATATGGGATGCCCGCAGAAGCGAGAAGCGAGAAGAAGGTTCTGATTCCATAGAGCTGGAGATAAAAGCGGAAGTGACCCTTGTGATGTGGGAGCTTGGAATGGGGTTCTGGTCCTCTGCAAGAATAACAGGTGCTTTTTACCTGAGCCATTGTTCCAGCTCTTGGTGTGTGTGTGTGTGTGTGTGTGTGTGTGTGTGTGTTTTAAAACTGTTTTATCATTCAATCCTTGTACATGAATTCATAAAAATATATAGCATGTTATTTTTGCTTACTTCTGGAATTCATATCATACGCAGGCTTGTGTGACTATATGTAGCTCAGTGTTGTGTTTCTAAGATCCAGTCACGCAGGTGTAGCTATAATTCATTCATTTTGACCTCTGTCTAAGATCTCACGATATGACCGTTTCACAGATTATCCACTCTATTTTTATGGTCACCTCATTGTTTGTAACAATTTATCATTCTCGTTATCCGTTGTGAACATTCTTGTGCCTCTCTTAGGGACCCTGTCGCTTGTATAGTCCTTTCTATGCCGTGCCAAATCCATGTGTCTTTTGTTGTGTTTGGAAGCGGTTACAAGGGAGTACTTTTCTTCATTAGAGACAAAGGAAGTCTGCTCACATCATGGAATCCAGGCACGGGGCCAGAGCTTGCTGCTAGTGACCCCCTATGGCTGTTTGAAACCTAAACTAACTAGTAGGGGCTGGGGACAAGCTAGGACCTTGTCATATCAGGCATGGCAGGGGGCAGCAGAAACACAGAGGAGGGGCTCTCTGAGCACAGCCTGTCCGCGGGGAGACTCACCCTGCACGGTCCCCCATGGATACTGCCGCGCCCGCATCATCTTGTTGCCTATCTTCACTTCTTCTGTGCTGCCAACAACAGCAAACGGCAGGTGGGCCTGGAACAGAGGCAAGCGAGCACTCAGAACCCCAGAAGACAGGCACTGAGCACCCCGCGATGCGACTGCTGCTCATCGCCAGGCCTTTGGCTGCTCCCTCCGCGGCATCACTCACTGCGTCAAGCATCAAGACGCATCCATTAAGCTCCAGAGCTCCGCAGCCGTGCAGGGATAAGGATAAGGGACCCCGTTCTTGCCTCCTCCCTGCTCTGGAATTTACCATAACAGATAACAATGGCATGGTCTAGCACATAGGGAACAGAGCAGGAACACGAGCAGATAGATGGTCTAGCATCCTATAGCCACGGTCACGGCGGCTGAGGGCTGATAAGCCTCAGAAGGGGTTGAGTACAGCTGTTGGCATCACTACCCTCTCCCTAGAGTATGATAGCACAGTCTAAAACCACTAAGATGGACTGTTGTTATTCTTGCTGAGGCGAGAGAGATCACTGACCCCATGAACCTGGAGGGCGAGTCACCATGTCTTCACCCGCAAGTTCTGATGGTGCACTATAAGGGACGCAAAGAAGTAGAGGATCCATTCCCTTGTACTTTGGAATCTTGTACTCATGTTGGGGAAGCCTAAATTACATACTCGGTATCCTGTTAGACAGTGCGTGACCAAGGGCAAATAGTAGGTGCTTCGTAATACTCCTTGAATGGCGTAGGGCACAGGATGGAAGAGGCGCCAGCTTGGCGTTTGCAGAAGAGGTGAGGGGCAGTGACTGCACAGGGCTAGACTGAGGGAGGAGGTGAGAAGGAAAACCATGTTGTCTCATCATCTGCTTGCGTCCCGGGCTCTCAGTTCTAAAGTGATGGAGGAGGGACCGTGTGTGAAGTGGGAGGCACTTCTCTAGGCTCAAGAAGAAAAGAAAAAAAAATACCGAGAAAATAAAGGCCCAGGAAATGCCAGTCTTCCCTTAGGCCTGTTATTTTATCATCAAGGGACACCGTCAGAATGATAGGGTCACTCGCTTCCTCTCTCCCGCAAACTCCTGTCATTTGATTCCTCTAGTTCTGTGACTATTCCTGAATGCACACACAGCCCACACCAAACTGAATTCTGAGGCCTCCTAGAGCCTCCCACGGTACACTTCTCTGCAACTGGCATCAAAGATGTTTCTGGAAAGGACGGGCAAGCATCATTTCCAAGGGCCTTATATGTTCTCGGAGGGAGCCAGGCCAGGGTGCTTACAGGAGTCATGCACGTACTGAACTCCTAGGCTAGGTCTTTGCAGACAGCAGGGAAGCCACCACACTTTGGCTGCCAGTCTCCCCAAGCCACCTAGGGTGGTCTATAGTCTTGTGTCCTGGCTAAATAAACAGCATCTGCTAGAGGCCAACTAAGCACAGCAGGCTAGGGGTCGCTGCAACTAGGACAAGCAGACCGGAATCAGGTGAGATAGAGAAGAGTTTTAACTTTCAATCACACTACCAGGTCCTATCCACGATACTTCTCAAAACGGAGATCAGACTGTCTCCTCCACCCTCCCTATTTTAGGTTCCTGCAAGAAGCTGTCAAGCGGTGGTATGTCATATATGTGGCTCCAGGGAAGAGATTCTTAATCGTTGCAAGACAAGGGCCCCTGCTGGCACAGGATGAGCAGATTGATAAAGGGAACCTTGTGTAATTCTACCTAAGCGTCTGATGAGGGACACCAAGATACGAGATCTTCCAGGGACCTTGTGTAATTCTACCTAAACGCCTGATGGAGCACAGCAGATACGATCTCTTCCTCCAGGTGCGGAGTGCTATTACAACACACAGCCTCAGGCTTGTCTTGGGAGTCTAGCCCCAGATTCACTCATTAGTCCACTTTGTACAGCTACAAGCAAAGATACCTGAGGCTAAGTAATTTACAAAGAACATAAGTGGAGTTTCTCTCCATAGTTCCAGAGGCTGAACATCTAAGCTCAAAGCAGTAGCACATTTGGGTGTCTGAGAGGAGTTTTCTTGTTACATCTTCCCATTGCAGAAGGTGGACAATCAAGCTCACTAAATTCTGCACGAAGCCTCTTTTATAAAGACCCTCAATCCTATTAGTGAGGGAGCAGCCCTTATGGCTTATCTAACCATAAAGGCCCAGTCTCACCCTCCCTGACGCTGACTCCTTTTTTGTTTTGTTTTTTTATTTTTGTTTTTTTGTTTTTGTCTGTTTGTTTTGAGACAGGGTTCCTCTGTGTAGCCCTGGCTGTCCTGGAACTCACTTTGTAGAACAGACTGGTCTTGAACTCACAGAGATCCATGTGTCTCTGCCTCTGCCTCTGCCTCTGCCCCCTGAGTGCTGGGAATTAAAGGCATGCTGTGCCACCACTGCCTGGATCCCCACCTCCAATCCCTCTTCTTTTGAAAAGAGATTTATTTTTAATTGTGGACGTCTGTCTGTTGGTGTGTGCATGTGAGGGCAGGTGTACACAGAGGCCAGAAGAAAGGGTGAAATCCCCTGGAGCTGGAGTTACAGGAGCTTGGGAGTCACCCTATGTGGCTATTGGGAACAGGACTAAGATCCTCTGGAAGAGTAGTATGTGCTCGCAGCCTCTGAGCCATGTCTCTAGCCCCCTTCATCTTAAAAACCATCAGTCCTGGGAATTGAACTCAGGGCTTTGCACATGTCAGGCACATGCTCTACCACTGAGTTATATATCCCCAGCCTTCTTTTTTAGTTTTTGTTTTGAGACAGGGTCTCGCTAAGTTGCCCAGGCTGGGAACTCACTCTGTAGTCTAAGCACACCTTCAGCCTGTGCTGTGATCCTCTTGCCTCAGCCTGCAGGGCGGCTGAGATTATAGGCCTGCACCGTCAGGCCCTGCAAGGCTCCATCTCCTGATCCTATCACATGGGCAACACTTTGAAATCAAAGCATTGCCTTCCTGGCCGCATGTCTACCTGGGACCCTCCTTGCTCCACTTGAAAGTTGTTTGACGATCCAACCTATGTGACTTATTCTATCCTTGTACAACCACATGGATTATGCTTTGAAGACAGGAAGAGTGGTTTTCTAGTTTGTTTGTTTGTTTGTTTGTTTGTTTTCCTTCTGGGCTATAAAATTCCACCATGATCTTTTCTGGTGATGTATACTGACTGGCCTTGGTTTCTCCCCAGGGTTGACAGAGTTTCCTAGTTATGAGGCTGGTTCCACTTACCCCCATTTCAGGTTAGTGGCCAAACAAGACTGCCACCTAATCCCCTCAAATTCCATGGGTCATCCCAACAGAAGTACATGGGAACAATTGGGGTGCCATTGCTGAGTCGAGGGAGGAGACAGGCTTGAGTCTAGAGCCTCCCTGTGATCCGCTTTGCCAACCATGTGCCCTTACTGCGGGACTCAAACCCAGTGCCTAACAAATGGCCAGTTAGCGAGGCTTACTAGAGTTCTGGGCCTATTTAACCCCTAGCTACAGTCTGAGTTATTCTAAGAATAGCATTACAATTTTGTTATTATTTATTTATTTATTTATTTTAATATTTTTTAAAGATGTATTTATTTATTATTATATGTAAGTACACTGCAGCTGTCTTCAGACACTCCAGAAGAGGGCGTCAGATCTCATTACAGATGGTTGTGAGCCACCATGTGGTTGCTGGGATTTGAACTCAGGACCTTCAGAAGAGTAGTCAGTGCTCTTAACCGCCGAGCCATCTCTCCAGCCCCCTATTTATTTAGTTTTTGAAACAGGGTCTCATGTAGTTCAGGCTCTCCTCCAGCTCTCTCTGTTGTTGAAGATAACATTTTTTTTCTTTTCCTATTTCTTTCTTTCTTTTTTTTTTTCAAGACAGGGTTTCTCTGTATAGCCCTGGCTGTACTGGAACTCACGCTGTAGACCAGGCTAGCCTTGAACTCAGAAATCCGCCTGCTTCTGCCTCCCAAGTGCTGGGATTAAAGGCATGCGCCACCACTGTCCGGCTTAACCTTAAATTCCTGATCCTCCTCAAATTCCTGATCCTCCTGCCTCTACGTCTCGAGTGCTATAGGTGTGTCATTCTGCCTGACCAGTAACATTGTGTCTAAATAATAAGCTGGGCATGGCAAGCAATCAGGAAACTGAGGGAAGAAATTCACAAGTTTAAGACCAGCCTTAGCTACAGAACGAAGCCATGTCTCAAAATAACAAATTAACTTAAATAATGTGACCATTTTGAGTCTTAACCTCTACAGAGCTTTGAGAGCAATCCCAGCATGAGTTGAAAATAGCATGGAGCAGACTCGCTCTGTCTCTCCCAGCTTCTCCATCTCCTGCCCCACAATCTGAAGTAAGGTTTTTTTATAGCCACCCAAGAGCCAGGGGCAAGGCCAGCCATGCTCCCCCACGAATATCTTTTACTTGGGAATGACAGGGCAGATGTATAGTCTTCCCAAACTATCTAAAAAACAAAAAATAAAAATAAAAAAAACCAAAAAACAAACAAAAAAACTTCTGCCTCTTCTATTTCCCATGACAACTGGCTGTGCAGGATCCAGAACCATATCTAGAATGGAAAGGCAGCTGCCTAGTCCTCATAGCACGCAAGCACCCCCTCCCCATCTGGGGTGGTGCCACTGTATGGTTTCTCTACAGACTTTGATACAGTTGGAGTGGTGGTAGGTGGGCAAAGCACTCCTGTGTTTATTACAGCAGTGACTCCTCCTTCCTGTTTCCCAATCAGCATACAGAACACAAAGGCCTCCCATATGGGCTCCTCCCACAGATCTGCCCAAGTCCAGGCATCTTAGCTGTAAGGCACCGCTTCTCCTCCCTTCCTATGCAAAAGAGTGTGATGGGATGCAAGGGAATGAATACTGAGCAATACTACTGGGGTGTGTGTGTGTGTGTGTGTGTGTGTGTGTGTGTGTGACCCTGAACCCATAAGATTTAGCTTACTTTTCTTTTGGAGGCAAGGTCTTGTTAAATGTAGCCTAGTCCAGACTCAAATATGTAATCCTCCTGCCTCAGTACTGAGATCACAGGCACAGGCATGCACTGCCACATCTCGCTTTTAATTTAGTTGTTCAAAGTGAAACACTGATGAGCTATGGACGGTTATGAGTATCCTGGGACTCACAAGCTCTCCTCTGCCACAGCAGTGTGCTTGAGAACTGTTGTCTCATAGCACTGGCAAGTTTCCAACGCTGAGGCTGGAGCAGCCCTGGGCTGAGCAGGAAGCCAGATTTGAGAGGAGAACAGAGCACGGGTGATTGTCACTCCTAACCCATAATGTAGTGACAATAACGGGACCCCTTCATATTGCTGAGAACTTACCAGGCCTATTTGTTCCTAGCAAACCAATCCACGCGTATGAACACTGCTTGGTGACTCAGGGAAAAATGGGTTCAGAATCTGTCTACAGGGACTAAGGTCCTGGGGTGAGTAAATGCCTCCAGACATCACTGCAAGCCACACCCACAAAGCACTTCCTGTTCCTCTCCTCTGCAGGCTGGGCACCTTTTCCAGGTTTTCTTTTCCAAACAGTCCCTCATTTCCATCCAGATGCCCTGACTCCTGCAGAAGACGGCACTATCTTGTGTTTTGTAATTTGTATCCATGCCAACTGTAGGTCACGGGGACCACAACTCCACCTACCGCAAGGCATGAAGACGAGTCAACTAAGTCGCACTTGTCAAGGCAGATGAAGGGCTTCTGCTAATAAACCTGTCTCGGGTGGGCTGTGCTGATGGGCAGGGCATCAGCCGAGACAGTGACTTGCTGCCTGGCTATGCTAATTCGTTGGCCAATTCCTAGGAGGTGGCAGCTGATGCCGTAATGATAACTTAGAGGGCACCAGCAGCAGGAAAAGTTTGCTAAAAATGGCTTTTATTACAAGACTTTCCTGAGTTTGGCTGTCCCCTGACATTATGTCATTAGGAAAAACTGATGCCTCTCAATAAGAGAAAGAAGAAATCTGTTCCCGGAGCAGAGGCTTGCTGAAAGCTATTAGCTGTCTCCTGGAAATCACAACATTGAAGCTTTCACAGCAACAGCAGCGACACATTGTAAAGAAGCACGGGGAGTGTTCAGATTGACGCGCTGCCTGCTTTCTTACTCATTTCTCTGGGGGTGGGGAGGAAAGAAGACTCGTTTTATAAATTCATTCATACTTAATACAGTAAAGCAGAACCTTGATGCTTAAAAACAACAGCACCGGGGCTCAGTTTGTAAGAGCACTTGCGGCCCTTGCAGAGGACCCATAAGGCAGCTCACAACCATCTGTAACTCTAGTCACGGGGGTTCTGGCCTCCCTGCAGACTGCACACACACGGTCTACTTACACACAGGCAAAACACTCATACACATAAAATAAAAATAAATAAAATCTTTTTTTTTTTTTCAAAATCACTTGTGGTTGCCAGCAAGATTGGAGGCTATTTTTCATTGTCCCTCCTTGACAACAGGGATTAATTCTTGGACAACAGTCCATCCTCTGAGGCCAACCGACTTTTTCAGCCTTTATGTCTTTTGCTGGACCCACTGTGACAGCATGGTTGGGATCAGCAACAGTGTATGGTCGTTCCTGCAGTCTAGTCTAGCTTAGATATGAGGGCTGTTGAAAAGGTGGTTAGAGGGTTGGGGGGATAGCACAGTGGAGAAAGTGCTTGCCTGGTAATCTCAAGGACCCGAGTTCAGATCCTCGGCACTCACACAAAAGTTGGCCAAGTACAGCACCTACTTACAAGGCAGAGGTAGGGGGCCCCAAGGCCCCGATGGCCAGTGGAGACTATGAGGTATTGTTGAGCTCCGGTTTCAGCATGAGACTCTACCACAATAGATACAGTGGAGAGTGATTGAGGAAGACCCCCAACATCAGCCTCATGTCTCCACACACCTGGACACACACACATGAGCCACAGGGAGGAAGAGGAGGAGAGCAGAAGGAGAGGTATGAATTCCCAGCTTGCCACTCAGCCTAGAGTCACCTTTTCCCCTTTCCCTGGTTGCTAATCTGTGTTGGGGCTTTGCAGCAGCCATCAATAGTAACAGAAGCTATTTAGGCTCTGGATCCTCTGCCCTCAATACCTGAGACCGGGGTAATCAAGAGTTACCACACAAAGATGGGTGATGAAGGTACCTCGCTGCTTCCCGCCAAAGACTGATCATAAACAAGAACACAAGACTAGAAAGGTGAACCCGGTGCTCCCACTCACGTTCATGGTCCCATTGATCTCAGCTACGGACTCATCATCTGTGGGGAACTGATAGATCTGGACTCCGTTGCTCACAAGTTCACTGGTGATTTTGATCTTGAACTTTGCCAGCTCACTCTTAGAAATGGCATCTGATTTGGCAATGATGGGAATGATGTTCACCTAGGAGGAAGAGGAACAAAGTGGGATTAACTGTTGTTGACTAGCAACTGACAACCGCATAACCTAGGGCTCCTCCCATTGGTACTCAGAGGGAAAGCTCAGTAAACAGGCCCTGTACGCTCTGCCTTTGGCAAAACAACAATGAGTACCTATTAGGTGTTGGCCACGGCTATGGCTTACTGTAATTAATCTTTTTTGTTTGTTTGTTTGTTTGGTTTATTTATTTATTTATTTATTTTGTAATTAATCTTAACAATAATTTTTCCAGAAGGGGTTTTACTAGTGTTTTACCAATGTGAAATTGAGCCACATAGAGGTTAAGTAACTTCGCTAAGGCCACAGGGCAAATAAGTAGCTGAAGTAAAATTCAAACCCAAGTCAGCTTTACCCCAAAGCTAGTAACAATTATGAGCTATCTACCTTGGAATCAAGGTTAGCCCTAGAGTGATTCAAAGAAGAAAGAGGACAGGGAGCCGGGCGGTGGTGGCGCACGCCTGTAATCCCAGCACTCTGGGAGGCAGAGGCAGGTGGATTTCTGAGTTCGAGGCCAGCCCTGGTCTACAGAGTGAGTTCCAGGACAGCCAGGACTACACAGAGAAACCCTGTCTCAAAAAACCAAACAAAACAAAACAACCCCCCCCCAAAAAAAAAAGAAAAGAAAAAAGAAAGAGGACAGGGAATTTGTGGTTGACAAGGTGACAGGTGGATTTGTTGGCAACAGTAAGTTGTCCCAAACCATTCAACACAGGCTTCCCCCAGCCAGATATAACATGGATCCCCATGGGAGGTATCACAAAACAGAAGCAGGGACAGAACTTGGTGACGATGGACATGGAGCTCTCTTACTTGGAGCAGCTAATTAAGCACCGAAGAACCAGTGTTACCAATTTGACATGAAACTTAAGGCAGACATGGTAGACCGGGGCTGGGCCAAGGGCTCAGCTGGTAGGACTAGCTTAGTTCCAGCCTCAGCCCCACCTATAATCCCAGCACCGGAGAGGTGGAGGCAGGAGGATCAACGCACTGTCACCTTCAATTATATAGTGGGTTTGAGGGTAGCTTTAAGCTTTACAAGATCCGGTCTCATCACCCTGTACCCCCTCTCCCACCCCACACAAGTTACTGATGTTTGAGTTGGAGGATTTGTTTCTGGGTAAAGAAGGCAGGTGTGAATGCCCGATTTCAGATAGCAAGAGAAAGGCCCAGTGCAAGCCCAAAGTTCTACCTGTCTGGTCCATGATCCTTGAAATCCTTCTAGGATGGGAGAAAGGGTTTTTTTTTTTTTCCCCAAAGGTAAAGGAATCTGTCATGGGCATGGCTTGTGGGGACAGAGCACACTAAAGCTCATATTCCTGCCCAGAATGGAGTCATTCTTGCTCAGAGACCTATGGGGAGGCATGACTGGTACACAGGCCTGGGGCTCTGAAAGGAGAGCATGGAAAGTTCTGGAGCCGAAGAAGTCCTGTCTCTTGTGAACTTTCTAAGTCCCCCAAGGCTCATACCACATAGCTTAAGCTGCTGGTCCAAGACTAGGTCTTGCAGTTATCTTCTTTGAAGTCTTTGGTGTGTGTGTGTGTGTGTGTGTGTGTGTGTGTGTGTGTGTGTCTGTGCGCGCGCAGAGATCAGACTCTTTGCCAAGGTGTAACCACAGACAAATCTCAATCTCCTCGTCATCTTTTCATCCGAGTCCTGTCAACCACATAACCTAGGGCTCCTCCCATTGGTACTCAGAGGGAAAGCTCAGATGAAATAAACATAAGCCCCAGACTGCTTGCTTACTTAATGCAGCCCACCGGCCAGACTGCCCACCACCTGGCTCACTCCGCCCTACACTGTGGCACGCTGGGCGTGAAGACATTTCAGGAGCAGCTTATTATGCATGAGCAGTGAGCTCATTGCTGCAGAGATGGAGAAACTACTCTTATTCTGATTCTAGCTGACATTCAGTTTTTTAGAATGGCTATGCTACCAAATGACTCCATGTAAATTAGGCTTTTGTATACTGAAATACGTTGCAGTCAGAGAGCCGAAGCCAAATCTCAGCTTCATTACCAGCTGTCTGACCTTGAACAAGCAAATTTGCCTCTCCACGCCTCGGTAAGCTCATGCTTAAAATGTGACTAAGAGTACCTGGCCACCCTGGATTATCAGAAGAACAAAAACAGGGCCCAGTCCCTATTGCTAAGAGACAACACTTGCACATTCTCACCAAACACTAAGAAGCTGAGCATGCCTAATGAGAGCTTTCACCCCTGCTGACTAGTGTTCATGGGACTGGAATATACTTTGCACACTACCAAAGGAGAAGGACAACCACGCAGCCAGCTACAAACCCTGCAACCTACAGTGGTCAGCAGCCCGAGTGAGATGCTAGTGTAATGGTGGCGCAACCACTGCCGAAGTAACCAACTGCCATCCAGTTGGATTTAAGGTTCACTCCATGAGATGGAACCCACGCCGGGCAGTGCTGTACCCCTGAGACTGGATAGGGCGTGGGCCTAGGGGAAACCCAAACATTACAGTTCTGCTCAAAGAACATTGCATAAGATGACTCCTAACAACATTCTGCTATGCTCATAGATCAGTGCCTTGTTCAACCTGCATCGGAGAGGCTTCTTCTTAGAGCAGATGAGAACTAACACAGAGACCCACAACTGGACAATTTGTAGAAAGTGAGATTTGGAGCATTCAGTCCTAAATGAGATGTCTTCATCAGACTAGTTCTCCCAGGACTTAGAGATCTATGTGGGAGAGGAGGTGGAAAGACTGTCAGAGCCAGAGAGGGTGGATGACCCAAAGGAAACAGCAGCTTCTAGACACAATGAGACTGAGGCAGACAGCAACGCACAGAGTCTGTGGCAGCGTGCACAGGGCCTGCGCAGGTTCAAGCCACATGGAATCCAGTTGCTGAGAGAGAGGGTGTGAACACAGGCTCCATCTTTGACCAAAAAGCTGTCTATAATTGATACCTACTTTTTTTTTTTTGAGACAGGGTTTCTCTGTGTAGCCCTGGCTGTCCTGGAACTCACTCTGTAGACCAGGCTGGCCTCGAACTCAGAAATCTGTCTGCCTCTGCCTCCTAAGTGCTGGGATTACAGGCGTGTGCCACCACCGCCCGGCAATTGATACCTACTTGCAAAGGAAAAAATAGGGTTTTTTTCCAATGAAGTCTCCCTGAGCATATTAACTCCAGGATACACCTCATTCCCAGCAGTAGATGGCCAACACAAAGTGAACTCAATAGTATTTTATAGCTGTTTTGTCTCATATTGCTTTGTTTGGGCTTTTTGTCCTTATTGGTCTTTTATGTATTATATATGTGTGTGTGTGTGTGTGTGTGTGTGTGTGTGTGTGTGTGTGTATGGGTTTTTGTTTTCATGAAGTTTCTTTTTTTTTTTAATGAGTTTTTTTTTTTTTTTGTGTGTGTGTGTTTCGAGACAGGGTTTCTCTGTGTAGCCTTGGCTATCCTGGAACTCACTCTGTAGACCAGGCTGGCCTCGAACTCAGAAATCCGCCTGCCTCTGCCTCCCAAGTGCTGGGATTAAAGGTGTGCGCCACCACTACCTGGCTAGTTTTTGTTTTTCTTTTTTCAACAGGAGAGAGAGAGAAAGTACATAGATTTGGGTGGGGAGTACTTGAGAGGAGTTGGGGGAAGGGAACCCTGATCAGACTATATTGCATAATTTTTTTTCCAATTAAAAAAATTAGCCGGGTGGTGGTGGCGCACACCTTTATTTAATCCCAGCACTTGGGAGACCGAGGCAGGCAGATTTCTGAGTTCGAGGCCAGCCTGGTCTACAGAGTGAGTTCCAGGACAGCCAGGGCTACACAGAGAAACCCTGTCTCGGAAAAAAAAACAATTAATTAATTAGTTAATTAAAAATTTAAAAATTACAAAAATATAATAAAACAGTTTTTGTTAAACAAACAAAAAGGAGCATGTTCCAGGGACTAAGCTTTTCTGCATTAGGATCCTGAGAAGCCACAAACACATCAGGTGGGCACCACAGCCTGCCTGTCATTCAGCCTCAGAAGGAAGGCAGAGACAGAGGAGTCCCGAGCGAGCGAGTGAGCGCAGCAAGAGGAGCCATATGGCTGAGCTCTGGCATGGCTGAGAGTCGGCCTCGATGAACACGGCGAGAGGGAGATGGTGGAATGATTCTGATGTCAGTCTTCAGGCTCCACATGTACAGGCACCCACATGCATATGCACCTACACATGTGTACTCGCATGCATGCAGACATGCATATGTGCATATGAACAACATATAACACATATACAAGTGGAGAAGAAAGATGTATAAGTAGTATACAGTGCCTGGGGCATGCCAAATGTTGGGAAAGAAAAACTATAGTAATTAGGCTTTTTAAAGAATTCAATGTTCCTGATATGGCTGTCTCCTGAGAGGCCCTGCCAGAGCCTTACAAATACAGAGTCGGATGCTCGCAGCCAACCATTGCACTGAGGGTGGGGTCCCCAGTGGAGGAGTTAAAGGACTGAAGGAGCTGAAGGGGTTTGCAACCCCATAGGAAGAACAACAATATCAACCAACCAGACTCCCCGCCCCCAGAGCTCCCAGGGACTAAACCACCAACCAAAGAGTACACATGGAGCTCTGGTTGCATATGGAGCAGAGGATGGCCTTGTCGGGCATCAATGGGAGGAGAGGCCCTTGGTCCTATGAAGGATCGACAGATGCCCCGTGTAGGGGAATTGAGGGTGGGGAGGTGGGAGTGGGTGGAGGAACACCCTCATAGAAGCAGGGGGTGGGAGGATGGGATGAGGGTTTCCAGGAGAGGGGGAAACCTGGTAAGGTGATAACATTTGAAATGTAAATAAATTAAAATGAATGAATGAATGAATGAATGAATGAATAAATAAATAAATAAATAAATAAATAAATAAATAAAAGAATTCAATGTTCAATTTGTCTTGTTATGGCGCTGGGAATTTAGGTTTAGCAGTTCAGAGCGTTCGTTGCTCCTGCAGAAGACCCAGGTTTGGTTTCCAGCACTTCCTCGCTGGCTCACAACCATGTCTAACACCGGTTCTAGGGAATTCGACATCTTCTGAACTCCCTGACACCAAGCATGCACACATACAGGTAAAGGACTCGAGAACACAAAATAAAAGAAGTCTAAGTTTTTCAGAAAAGAGAACCACTTTCCATTGCCAAACTCGACAGCCTTAGCCTTGGATAGCCATCTTGTTTGTATCCATCTTTATTTCCAAGACAGACAGGGTGGAAGAGCACTCAGGACAAACCCATCCCTAATACTAGGAATCCAACGACACAGCGTAGGACCCAAACGCAGGATCTGTAATATTATGGAGGAAGGTAACAAAGGATTGGCGGAGGATTCCCTGAGAGCTCTGCTGGAATCCAGGAGCCACCCACTGTGTATTGGATGGGCAAGAGCCCATCTTGCGGAGCCCCAGCTCCTGCCTCATACCTTACTATCCAGCTTCTTCATGGTCACTAGGTCCAGAGACTTAAGCGAATGTCCTGTCGGGGCAATGAAATACAAGCAGACATGGATTCGGGAGTCATGGTAGGAGTGCAGTACTCTCCGGATCTTCAGCTCCTCCTGTAGGTAGGCCTCAAACTGAGCATCAATGAATTCCACGATGGGCTTGTAGCTAGAGGAGAGAGGGGAGAAATGGCTTCAGATCCTTGGGTTTTGACAGACAGTCCTCGTTAGAAATGCAAAGTGTCCTGTGTAACTGGACCCTCCCTCATCTACTGTGGCTTCTCCATCTCTTCCGCTGTCAGCATTGGTGCACACACGAGCCCAACTTATTTCTTCAGCTTGGAATGACCATTTCTCTTTCTTGGTTTCAGTTCTGCATTTGCACGCCCCGGGGCTCGGTTTAATGGCGGCCTCCTTCCTAAGCCTTCCCTATGTACGCCCTAAATCCCTTCTGTGACCCAGCAGTGTAAATACACATATACATGGCGTCGCTTGCCCACTGATGCTTCCCGGGAGTTACTGTTCTCTCAGATCCATGGGCCCCGAGGCAGTGTGGAAGGCACTGGTGGGATCTGTAGTTGGGGCGACACTCCTCCTATTAGGCCCTCAGCCTAAGCTCACCGGAGGCTTCCTGCATTCCCTCACACCATGCTTTTGGACCAGAGCTGTGTACACAAGACCTCTCTGTGACCCACCTGGGGGATATTATGTCACAGTGCTGTGGGGTTTTTGCTCATTCTTGCAGCAATGACTAGAACACCCCAATTAGCAACCTCCACAGCCACATATTTTTCTACTTCTCATCTAAGCACCCAGACAAAATTTGATAAAGATACTCCCCCCCCTATCATCTGCACAGGAACCCCGGCTCACTGAGTGCCCATGCAAAGCTCCCCTCCATGACTCAACAAGACATATTCATTCATTCATTCATTCATTCATTCAATTTTGATATAGGGGCTCATTATGGCCCTGACAGTCCTGGAACTTGCTATCTATACCAGGCTGGCCCCAAACTCACAGAGATCTGTCTGTCTCTAGCTCCCCAGTACCAGGAATAAAGGCACCCACTACCATGCATACAACTCAGTCTATTTATTTATTTATTTATTTATTTATTTAGTTTTTTGAGACAGGGTTTCTCTATGTAGTCCAGGCTCTCCTGGAACTGCCTCCCAAGTGCTGGGATTACAGGCGTGCGCCACCACCGCCCGGCCAGTCTATTTATTTTTGAGACAATGTCTTGCTACATCGCCGAAGCTGCTGTGGAACTCATTATGTAGCTTAGGCTGGCCTCAAACTCATGAACCTCCTGCCTCAACTTCCTGAGCACTAGAATTAAATATGTGTAGCACCGCATCTGATTCATCGAGGCCTCCTAAACAATAGTGAGTCTACTGTTTAGTGACCGCTAAGGGAGTGAAAGAATTTTCTTCAGCAGTGTATCCACTGGCGAGTTGCCCATGCTTGTATAACTAATCCCTTACCCCATGCTCCTATAAGTAACCCTAGTCACACTTATTTGCCTGTGCACATACAGAAAGGCATGGAAGCAGAGGAGGAGGCTGCTGAGGGGGCTCAGTGGGTGAGGGCATCTGCCGTCCAGCTTGAGGACCTGAGGATGATTCTCAGAGCCCACATGATGGGAACTGAAAACTAGAGGGCTTCTCTCCAGTTTTTCTCTCCAGGTTGCCCTCTGACCTTTACACATGCACCACGGTATACATACACATGCACACATGCACGTATGCACACACAAACAAAGAAATGAAAATGCGATCATGAAAATACCTCTATTTATATAAATAAAAGTAAAAGAGGGGTTACTCGGGGAGAAGAGATGGATAGAAAGGGGACCAGAGAGGGTAATGGGGAGTGGATCTAATAAGAATAGACTATGTACATGCAGAAAAGTGTCATAATAAAACCCATTATCATAGATGATTAATATATAATAATTTTTAAAAAATTGTTTGTTTGTTTGTTTTGAGACAGGGTTTCTCTGTGTAGCCCTGGCTGTCCTGGAACTCACTCTGTAGACCAGACTGGCCTCGAACTCGGAAATCCACCTGCCTCTGCCTCCCAAGTGCTGGGATTACAGGTGGGCGCCATCACCGCCCGGCTATTTTTTAAAACTTAAGGAAAAAAAAGACTAGCCAGCTTACTCCTCCTTTCTGTGCCGGGCCTTCCTGGAAATTCCTTTCTTCCCTGCCCCCCATCTGCACTGAATCTACCCCAATTGCCCTGGCAGTCTCTTCCTCCCTCCCTCCCTCCCTCCCTCTCTCCCTCCCTCCCTTCCTTCCTTTATTTTTAAAATATACTTATTTACTGCATATGTGTGTAGGCGTGTGTGCCATGGCATAAGTGTGGAAATCAGAGGACAAGTCATGGGAGAGATCCAGGGATGGGCCTCAGGACCCCAGCTTAGGGGCAAACATCTTTACCCACTGAGCCATCTCGCTGGCCTCCGCTTCACCCAAGACCATGGTTTTTTTTTTTTTTTTTTTTTTTTTTTCTAAGTAGGTCGGTCATTTCAACTCCAGCCCTATTCTCTTCTCATCGCCTCACGTTGCATGCTGCCTCTCCACTGGAGATGCTGCTTCCCTTCGGGGGAGAAAGATTCATTCTGTCAGCCCAGGGCAGGGAGTTTTCAGATTCGCTTGCCAGAGGAGAACGATCAAAGGGAGCCGTGAGCCCAGCCGACACCTCCCACGACACCTCCCACGTGCAGCGGCTCCCTACGTGAGCCTTTTTGAGAGAGCCCCCAAGGAGCGAGGAAGAAAGCGGCACATAAACAAAGAGCCACAGCGTCCTTTATCCTGAGGACCGAGGACAGGAAGAGACCCAGGTGCAGGGCATCTCTGGCACCCCAAAGGAAAAAAATAATCTAAATATATCATTCATTCTTTCTTTCTTTGATTCCTCCCTCCCTCCCTCCCCAGCTGAGACCGGGTGTTGACGCGCAAATGATCCCTTAGGTAGCACAGAGTCTTAGAAGGCTCCCGAAGAATTCATAGAGCAGAGGACGCACCCCTCAGACGGGGCTGATTTTTAGATGGGGTCCTGGCTTGAGCGACAGGAGCAGGGCATGGCTTTGCTTTCTTCCATTACATAACTTCTCTTCCACTTCAGTTTTTGCTCCACACGAAGGGGCAGGGGAAACAGAAGAGCACATTTTTTTTCCCCCTCAGCTTCCTTCCTCTTGAATACCTAAAACCCCCATGTTCATTTTATCCCCACTGCCTCTGGCCCTCAGAGTCTCTGAAGAAGTGCGCCGGAGCAGCCAAATCGCCACCAGGATTGGGTTTAATGAGATCTGAAAGATGGGTGACTCATCCTTGTCTCAGTCAGCATTGTATTGCCAGCGTCTGGCCTGCTGTCTGGCATACAGAAAGGATCCCACATACTCTCTGAGTTCCCTCACCTCTGCGCCACCCCCCCCCCCTCGCCCATGGCGGATCTGCACTCAGTGGCTATCTCTTCGTCACAAGTTGCTGTCCTTACTGAACTCCATTCTGGGGCAAAGAAAGCATCTGTTTCTTTCTTAAAGGCGCGCCTTTTCTCATGCCCCTCCCAAGAGGATGTCTCTGTATGACCCACCTACTAGTTCCATGGAGGGCTGCAGAAGACAGCCTGCTTCTAGCACGTGCTTCTTTGGCAGATTCTGTCCTTCCTCATCACTGCCATTAATCTTTTCCCCCCTTTAAGGCAACACACTTGAGACTTTTACAGACCATTCACGCAATTCTTTTGTAACATGTAAAGGCGTCTTGCCTGCGTGTGTGTCTGTGCCCCACATGCTTGTCTAGTATCTATGGAGGCCAGAAGATAGTGATTGATCCCCTGAGAGCTGAAGTTACAGTTATGAGGCCTGAGGTGGGTGCTGGGAATTGAACCCGAGTCCTCTGGGAGAATAGCCAGTGCTCTTTGCCACTGAGCCGTTCCTTCAGCTTTACCCACACTGTTCTAAACATGGAGCCCGCAGACCTCCAAGGAGCCTATGACTAGAATTTAGTGACTCCACAAACTTACACAGGAACAAAATACATCTCTAACTGAAATGTTCCACTTCCTTCAATTATAAAATGAGACAATAATCGATAGTATTATCTGTGGTGCCTGTGATTTTTTTTTCTGTGCAGTAAAGATCACTCATATTTTTCTTTCCCATTCCAGTGGTTGTACATATGTCAAAATAGCATCTACATCCATCATAGTTTCTGTATTCTGGTACTTATTAAGCCTGCAAATAGATATCATTATTTTGGAACTTAACAGAGAAGCATATGGGTTACTAAATCATAATTTTAAAAATATTTTCATAACTATATTTTTGATACAATTGGTACATTTTTTTAGGCATTCAGAAGTTATTTTGAGAATGAGGCCATGGTCGACAGCACAGTAACTAAATGGTCTAGATGGCACAATGGTCTAAATACTCCTTCATTTCTGGGAGTAAGATGAACTATGGAGACAATACACTAGAGTACTGAATACAAAGTACCAGGAGTTCAGCTACTTTGATACCATCACCAAGGATAGCTTCTCTGCGGGTTCAGTATTGGAGCTGCAAGGAGGAGCATCACCAGCAAGCCACGGTGAGATCCAGGAGTAGGGCAGTCCAAGCAACAGTCTGGACCAATGCTCCTCGGGCAGAAGCCAGCCTGACAAGTTTAAGCAAGGAAGAAAGGGGAGGAGCTGGCCGGGCAGTGGTGCGGGCACGCCTTTAATCCCAACACTCAGGAAGCAGAGGAAGGAGGATCTCTCTGAGTTTGAGGCCAGCCTCATCTATATAGTGAATTCCAGGACAACCAGGGCTACAAAGAGAAACTCTGTCTCAAGAAAAACAAAACAAAAACAAGAAAGCATAGAAAGGTAGTGACTGCCGGGTGGTGGTAGTGCACGCCTTTAATCCCAGCACTTGGGAGGCAGAGGCAGGCAGATTTCTGAGTTTGAGGCTAGCCTGGTCTACAGAGTGAGTTCCAGGACAGCCAGGGCTGTACAGAGAAACCCTGTCTTGGAAAAAAAAGAAAAAGAAAAGAAAGGTAGTGGCTGTAAGAGAAATGAAGAAACTTTTAAGCAGAGCTAGACAACAGAAGCAGTTCACATGTCTATCAACCGATGCCTGGGTACAAAGACCATGGACTAGCCATACAATAAAGAGCTTGAGCGAAAAATTCTAATGCAACCTTCCTAACACGGGTGAGGCCCTGGCATCCATCCCCAACACTAAAAAGAGAAGGAGGGCTGGAGGGGACGAAGGCACTCATCTACAGACAAACTCTATGGGATTTCATTTATATGTGGCACCTGGACCAGCGAAATTTACGGAGCCATAAACTAACAGTGTTTCCCGGAAGCTGAGGCAGGCAGGGAACGGAGACTGACTGGCCCAGTGAGCTTTCTTTGGGGGTGAGGCAAATGTGTGGGAACTGCGCAGAGGTGCCGGCTGAACAACAGGCAGAGGTGGGGGTGCGTGTCGCTGTATTAGATGCCGCTGGATGCATTCCTCCTAATGACCTTTGTCAAGAGCCTCGGTGGTTTGGGTACATGCTAACGTCTGAGAATTCCTGGCCTCTGTCATTAGCCTGCTCACCCGACTGAAGCCCAATTCTCCCCTGGAGACACTGTCACCCAGCAGCCGTCTCCAGGATGTGTTGCTTTTCCCTACAACCCACGCACCTTGAGGTCAGATAGAGGTAGGCCAGCGTGAAGCTCTTCCAGACAATCCCTCTGGCCATCCCTTCCTTCCCTCTTGTCAATGCGAAGCCTCTTTTCCTTGGAGACCTAGCCTGTCTTCTCCCTTCAGTGGTACCCGGCTCAGTCTTTCGCCCCACTCTAGCTAATTCCAACGTATCTTGCTAACAACTCTTCCGTTTTCCAGTCTATCCAAATGCTGTGACTGCCTTGACTTCATAACGCTGGCTCCCCCTGCTCCCCACCCAAGAAATCCTCCCTGTAACACACAACTCTCTGACCGCAATCCGCTGTCTGCTGTCTACTCTGCCTTATGTCTTTGATACTCCTAAGCACGAGTTGTCTCCCGAGACTGCTCAGCAGTCTGGCTCCTTCCCTCGTTTCACAGGATACCAAGGTCTTCGTGGTCTCAGCTCCTTGTCTGCCAGAGCAGAATCATATGACTGGTCAACTGAACCACAGTTTCGTTTTATGAGGCAGGATCTTGCTACGTTAGCCAGGCTGGTCTTGAACTCTGGCTCAAGCCATTTTCCTGCTTCAGTCTTTCTGAGAGCTGGGACTCCAGATGTGTGCAGCACTACGCCCATCGTGAACCAGCCTTATCAACATCTTCAGCTCCACTCCAGCCTTGTCCTTCCACCCTGCTGGCCCAGTAAAATAAGAACCCAATACATTATAGTTCTGACTACTTCATTGTGGTTAATGTTGGTTGAATGCAAATACAAAACTGTGGTTCTTGACACTTTTATAAATTCATGGCTTGACAACTCCCATGTGTCCTGGGTCCCAGAATCCTGGCAAGGGAATAGAGAAAGGACACACACATACAGTGAACCTAAGATCACGTTGGGCTCTGCTACCTGGATCCCCATTGACTGGAACTTCAGTGTGTTTATTAGGTACAGCACAGGAGCGAGGGCTAGCTAGTCTCTATAGGTCGTCTCTGGAGCTGAGCAGTCTCCGGCTATAAATATTTGGGAGGAGGAGGCTGTAGTTACTAGTCTTTGTAAACACTGATAAATCATAGAAGGAGATTTATCATTTCTCTTGAGCCTGATTCATATGGGTAAAAGCTTTTTCCAATTGTCCTATAGGTCCAAAGGCCACGGGATCTCTTTGGCATGGCCATGCCCATGTCCAAATATACATTCATACAGGACTTCTCTTGGGCTTTCCTCTGCTCCCTACAAAGCCCTCTAACTTCATCCGAATCTCCAGAGTAATATAACAGCCCCTGTTTGGCCTTGGTTGGCTCGTTCACCACTATTCTCTCATTGATCATTCCAGACCACTATATAGCAGAGAATGACCTTGAATTTTTATTTTATTCTTTTTGCAGTAGATGGTTATTAATACAGGGACCCACAACTGGACAACATAAACAGCGAGAGACCTTGGAACACTCAGCCTTAAGTGGGATGTCTTTACCAAACCCTTCCCTTCTAGGCCTGGGGATCTGTGTAAAAGAGGAGATGGAGGCGATGGGCGACTCCAAGGAAGCAGCATCTTCTGGACACAACAGTGCTGATGCACATATGAACTCACAGATCACAAGTTCAAGCTAGCCAAAATTCCAACACAGAGAAGGGGGAATGCAAAGTCCCACCACCCAACCAAGGAGCTATTTGCACTTGAGACCTGCTGCGAGGGGAAAATCAGTTTCCTCCAATAGATTGACAGTGGCTATATCAGCCCATATTCCAAGGTAGGCCCCATGCTCAGGAGGAATCGATCAACACAAAACAGACTCCATATTTTTCCATGTTTTTTTTTTTTGTTGTTGTTGTTGCTGTTATTATGATTCAGTGATTTATTTTGTTTTTTTGATTTGAGGTTTGTTTTGTTGTTTGTGTCCTTGATTTTTTTTTTCTGTATTTGGAGAGAAAGAACATGTAGTTGGGTGAGTAAGGAGGTGGGTAGATTCTGGGAAGACTTGGAGTAGGGAAAAGAATATGACAAAAATGTAATATATGAAAAATGTAACAATTAAGAAATATTTGTGTATGTTTTTATGTATATGGGTGTTTGAGCTGCATTCACATATGTGTACCATTTGGATGCAGTGCCCTCAGAGGCCAGAACGGGGCACTATATTCTCTAGTACTAGAATTACGGATGGTTGTGGGCTGCTCTGTCGGTGCTAACAATTGAACCTCGGTCCTCTGAGAGAGTAGTCGGTGCTCTTAACTGCTGGGCCATCTCTCCAACCTCAATATTCATTTTTCACTTGATAGCTCGGGCTCCCATATGATTCTCGTCCCCATCGGTCAGATGATAGTTTGGCAGTTCACTTTACCAACAGACCGGAGGCCTCAAAGCTTATATACCCTCATCCCCTGAGCTTTCATCATATATTCACTTTTTAATAACATGGATATATGGGGTTGATATGTGCACATGAATATGAATTCTAGTCAGGGGAGGCTAGAGGTATCAGGTCCCTTGGACTTATCATTACAGGTGGTTATGGGCTACCTGACATATGTGCTGGAAATTTTAACTCTGTCCTCTGGAAAAACAGCATGTACTCTAACTCCTAAACCATCTTTCTAGCCCCAGGGCCCTGAACTTTTGATCTGTCTACTTCTGTCTACCAAGTGCTGGGATTATTGGCATGTACCACCATACTCAGATTCAAATAGAAGTTTCTTGAAAAGAACCATCTTTTTTTAAAAAAAAAATCTAATTTATTTTTCAACTCACTGTAGACTATTTTCTATTCCATGTCAGCACCCTAGTTGATACATCTAATGGAGCAGGGCGGTGGTGGCACACATATTTAATCTCAGCACTTGGGAGGCAGAGGCAGGTGGATTTCTGAGTTCGAGGCCAGCCTGGTCTACAGAGTGAGTTCCAGGACAGCCAGGGCTACAGAGAAACCCTGTCTTGAAACAACAACGACAACAAAAATCTAATGGATACTTTTGTTATCAAGTGATGAGGCCTTATGGGTATTCTCTTATTTTTCCCTACTAATGTATAGCTCAAGCATTCATTCATCAAATACATACTGAATACCAGCTACGTTCAGGGTGGCTAACTTGTACTTATCCTTGACAACTTCAAGACTAAACCCAGCCTTTTCTGACCACCTGCTCACCCTGCTTATCAATCTGCATTCTGGACTCTCACAGCAAGGTTTGGCCAATTGCTATCCCTTTTTGTTTCCACACTCTGAACCCCTCCTATCTAATGACTTAACCTCATTTATGTGTACACATTCATCCCCTCCACCAAGATGAACGCTCCCTACCCAAACACTGTGCTTTATATTCTGCTAGTAGGCTAGCGGGATGGGTCAGAGGAGAGACTCATTCGCTGCTGACCCTGCCCACCTGAGTTTGATGCCCTGGTCCCACATGGTGGAAGGAGAGAGCCAACTCCTACAGGTTGTCTCTGACCTCCAGGCATACACCATGGCACCAGCTGCCCAACACAGCTGCTATTGCGTAGCTATTTCCTCGGAAACAGAAGCATTTCCCAACTGAAAGGAGATTCCGTAAGCCAGAAGGGTAAACATCTCAAAAATCTCCTCAGGAAGTTCCTGAAACTGACTGAGACTCACTTAGGCTCCTCCCTTCCAAGTAAGCACTAAAGACTGACTGCCAAGAGTCACTCTCAGTCTCACCAACTGTCAGCTAAGCCAAGCTGCAAAGAATTCTTTCAGACCACACCAGCTCCCTGGAAGCAGAAATAGGCCAAGCAGCCTGGAAGAGGGTTCAACCAACTGAGTCATTTGGAAAGGACACTCGCCAACCCGTTGAACTGCCTGAAGACTGTGTAGTGTACTCCAGGTTCCCAGTTTGTGTGAGCTGTCACCCATGTTGGGGTGGGCTTTAGGGAGGCAACTGTCTTTGAGTCACTTCTGCCCCTGTAAGGAACCTTTCACCCACATTCCTGCTAGCAACCCCAGTAAAACTCACTGTCTCACAATGTTGGACTTCGGTGGTATCCATACTTCGTCATGGGCTTTCTTATCTGGGGTCAGTAGACTGGTGTGCCATGGCTCCCCAGGAAAAGACTTGTCACACGACACTGTCCTCCCACGCACACAGTAAATAAATAAGTGTGATGTGTCTTAGTGGCACTAGACTCTCGCACTGTTCCTGGCACACTGTAGACATGCAGCAGTTGATAAACTGAACAAGATCCTTCACACCCACTTGGAGCCTAAATTTGGTGGATTCTCTCTCAAGTCAAGTCTACCCCCTCCCCTCGAGCCTATAACTTTCAGTTCCTGTTTACGCCTCCCTAATTCCTCCTATCCTAAAGGGCGGCCTCTGCCTTCCTTATCTCCCTTTGCACACCGCCTTATCTCGCTCCCCAGCTTTTTAAATCCACCGTCTACACCTACTTTATCTATTTCCTCTTTTCAAACACCATCATTTTAAATTTCCTTTCAGTTATACAAACAATCTGAGTATGCATGCTTCCTGCCTTATCAGTAATCACAACTCTCTGCCCATTGAATATTGTTCCAGAGCTTTCCTATATATTCTTATGCAGATGTAGAGAAGATTATTTGGTTTGGTGGGAGGGAGAATTCTCATCAATAGCACGGTGAAATAACATCTCATTGTTATAACAGCATGCCCTGGTGTTGTATCCGTGTGGATGTAAACTGCAAATGTGATCCCACGGTCTGGTCACATTACAGCTAATGTAGCTGATCTACTTGTGGACAGGTAGGCAGGTTAAAGGTGTTTCGTCTGCTAGCCAACGATGCAGCAGACACTATTGCTTCCCATAAGCATGTGCATGTGTTTTCTGGGCAACGTAAAGGAAAGGAGAATTGCTGGGCCATGCATTATTCACATTCAAAAATTTAATGGCTGCTGCCAGATCTGCCCTCCAAAACATCCGATCAATTCACACACCCACATGAATGAAATTCCCTGGTGGCAGTGACTATTATATCATCTTTTATTTTTGCAAATCTGAGAGGGGAAAAATCATGTTTTTTTTTTCCCTCTTTGCTGGGGAAGCTGACTGAGCATCATTTCCTAATGTTCATCGTTCCATTTGTGTTCCGCTTCCTCATCAATGATCTGTTTCTCTCTCCTGGAATTACAGAAGCCCTCCTTTCATTTAAAATCTGTTTCTATTACATACATTACAAATATATTTGCCCCATTTGTAGGCTCGTTTCTACTTCTGCTTTATGGTACTTTACATTTCAAAACATAAGATACCGTATTTAGTTTTTTTTTTTAATTTTATCATCTTTATTTATATGTGTGTTTGGGTGTGTGCATGTGAAGGTAAGCGTCTGCCACAGAGGCGTCAGGTCCCTTGGAGTTACAGGTAGCTGTGAGCCAACTGATGTGGATTCAAGGATCAAACTCTGGTCCTCTGGAAGAGCAGTGTATGCTCTTCACCGGGGGACCGTCACTCCAGCTCTCGACCGCTTCCCCTCTAACTTAGACCCGACACTCTTTCCTTCTGTGAAATTTAGACTGTTTCACAATTCAAAAAGCTTTCTCTACCGCCAAAGTTATAAAAATATTCTCCGACATTTTCTCTTCATATTTTTAGAATTTGTTTTTAGTCCAACAGGAATCTATTTTTATAAGCAGTGTTTGTATGAGAGGGTCTCATTTTATGTTTTTCTAAACGGATGGCCTATTTTTCCCAGCACTATTTCTTCAACGGTCCATTCTATGTCTGCTGACTTATAGATATGAAATTTCCATGCAAATGTAAATCTGACCTCGTCCTCATGGTTCTGTTCTATCGCTTCTCTCCCACCTCCACCCCCACCCCCGTTCTGATGCCTCTCTGTCCCAATCACAAGAATGGCAATCTAATTTCTACCTATAATCTCCTGAGAATGATCAGTCCTAAATATATTGAAATTTTTCATGCTGCCAACCCAGTGAATTTTTTCAAATTCTCCTTTTCTTACACACTATTTATTGTTTTTTCCTAAATGCTACATAATGCTATTTTCCTTTGATTCTTAACAGTAAAATCATGCTCATAATAACACATTCTATTTATTAGGTAGTTACTCTGGGCCAGGCATCATTTCAGCATCTTTTTTTTTGTCATCCATGTCAAGTATGTTATACCATAGCCTGATAGTATAAAGATTATTATGGTCGTTGTACCCATTTTACAGGTGATTTAAAAAAATGATGCATATACAATTGAATTATCTTGCAAAAGGTTCCTTGTCTAGCAAATAGCAATATGAGATCAGAACCCAGGCCTGCCTGAGACAAAAGCTTAAATTCCTAGCCACTCTTCTCTCTAACCTGTCTTGAAAAGTCACCCACATAGAAGCAGGGGGGAGGGGGAGGGGGTGGGAGTTTTCCGGGGAGGGGAACCTGGAAAGGGGATAGCATTTGAAATGTAAATAAAGAAAATATCCAATAAAAAAGAATAAAAAGAAAAAGAAAAGTCTTACCCTTGGATTCTCTTTTCTCTAGCATTCCTTATTCTTTTTCTTCTTTCATTTCTTAGTAGTGTTGGGGGTGGTTATGTGTGGTTGATTGTTTTGGTGGTGTTTATTTTGAGACAAAGTTTCATTACGTAGTCCTAGCTGGCCTTGAACTCAGTAACTAGACCTGGCTGCAAGTCGTGTGTGTGTGTGTGTGTGTGTGTGTGTGTGTGTGTGTGTAATTTTAGAAAATGTCCCATGTTGTAAACAAGCTGGTCTCAAAGTCACTGTGCAGCTGAAGCTGGCCCTGAATTCCTGATCTTCCTACCTCTGTGTCTTAGGGATTCATGCCTTAAGATGTTACTGGGATTCTAGGCATATATCCCTATGAACAGCAAAACATCCCAAACTGTTTGTTTGTTTGTTTGTTTGTTGACAAGGTCTCAAGTATCCAGACTAGCCAAATATTCACTATGCCATGAGGATGACATTGAAGGTCAAGAGTCTCCTGCTTCCACCTTTCCATGCTAGGACTACAGGTGTGTGGCACCATGCCCGGGTGCATGCTGATGATCAGACCCAGGGCTTTGCGCATGCTAGGCAAGTGTTCTACCAACTGACCTCCAACAACAGTTCCTAGTTCAATATTTTTAGGACAGGGTTTCAGTCTGTAGCCCAAGATGGCCCCCAAATTCTTGGTCTTTCTGCCTCAGCCTCCTGCATGCTTGGATTACCAAGAACCGGAAGTGCCAGGATGTAGCAGCTAATGTGACTTCCACCAGTTTGGGTTGTTTCGACCTTGTTTAGACAGATGCTGTGGAAAGCACAGGGTCTTCTGAGGACCTGTTTCAATGCAGTCGCACCGACATCTCTGTGGTAAAACATCCCTGATAGCATATAGAAAGCACGGGTCTTATAGGGCTGCTGACACTGGTCTGTAGTCCCGCTGTTAGAGTGACTGAGGGAGGATGACAAGGACGGGGATCACAAAGTCAAACAAAGTTGTCTGTGCTACAGATAGAGTTGGAAGCTAGCCTAGACAACTTACTGAGACCATGCATCAAGAGAAAGAAAGAAAGAAAGAAAGAAAGAAAGAAAGAAAGAAAGAAAGAGAAAATGGCTGGGGGTATAGCTCAGTGCTTGTCTAGCTTGCAAAGGTCCTCGGTTCCATCTCTAGTGCTTCAAGGAAGCAAACAAACTGCTCTGTATTTGATTACAGATGATTATTTCAGTCTGGCTCTCTACCCTAATCCCAGGGAAGCCTTATCACTTCTAATTTGAGTTTACACTGTTTGATTTTTAAAATATATATGTCACATGTATTTCAGTCTTTTATTTAGTCAGGTTGTCTTGTTCTGTTTTCTTTTTGGTTTTGTTTTAGACAACTTCTCAGGATGTTATCCAGGCTGGCAGTAAACGAAATCCTCTTGCGTGAACCTACCAAGTGTCATGATTCTAGACATGGGCCACCATGGCAAACCATCAGTTTTATTATAATCACGAAAAACAACCGATGACATTCTAGGAATAAAACGGGAGTAGATTGGTGTCTAAGAGACAGTATCTATTCAGTATTCCCACGCCATCACATTCGAGACACTATCTGTAGGTAGCGAGCGTGTCTACAGTGGAAAGGACTGCGAGAAATTTCTAAAAAGCGGTGCAGCTTAGAGGAATGCTCAGATTGTGGCCCAAGCACTAACCTGACGGGGAATAGGGTCTGAGTGATGCTCAACCAAACAAGCTTAACACGATAAGCAATTTTATAGAAAGAAAAAAGTTGGTTGTGGCCAGTGGCACGATGCAGCAGATTAAGGCACTTGCCACAGAGCCTGAGAATATGAGTTTAAGCTCGGGGTCTCACGGGGCAGAAGGACAGAAGTGACTCTCCGAAGTAGTTCTCTGATGTCCACACATATGCCACGGCACAAGTACACATGCATGTATGTGCATGGACACACACACACACACACACACACACTAAGCAATCAACTAATAAGTAAATGTATAAATAAATGTATAAATAAATACAGTTATTTTAAAAAAAGAGAGGTGTCTTCCTTTTAGAGGTTTGTATAGAAAACAGACTATGTTCTTGGGAAACTACATGTTTACCAGGGGATTAACAGTCTAAGCAGGGATAAGATGGAAAGATGGGGGACAAGAGGGAGGAGGTGGGGTGACCCAAACTAAGAACATATGAAAAAGCCTTATGGAAAACTGCTACTGTGTAAGCGATACTTGATACTCTTGCAGAAGACCTGGGTTTGATTCCAGCATCTGAGACAGTTCACAACCGCCTGTAATGCCAGTTCCAGGGGATCTGACGCCCTCTTCTGGCTTCAAAGACTGTACAGGCACAAAGTTCCAGGCTTAATCCCCAGCACGCATGAGCACACGAATGCACACATGATGAATTTAAAAAAAAAAAGAGTTTGAACAGAGAGCTAGGCTGTATGGGTGGACAATGCCACTCTTAGGAGACATGGGTTATGAAATAAAAACCCCAGTTCCAGGCACAACATACCTCCCTCTCAGTTATTGGTCTTGGAGGCTGCAGAGGCTATTATGAATGTTCTTGGTTGCCCATCATAACTAGATATTAAGATCTTATTGTTTTTTGTTTTTTTTTGTTTTTTTTTTTTGTTTTTCTTTTTGTTTTTTCGAGACAGGGTTTCTCTGTGTAGCCCTGGCTGTCCTGGAACTCACTCTGTAGACCAGGCTGGCCTTGAACTCAGAAATCCGCCTGCCTCTGCCTCCCAAGTGCTGGGATTACAGGAGTGCGCCACCACGCCCGGCTAAGATCTTATTGCTACATTATTTTGCAGGACACAGAGAATTCAATCTGTACCTGACCTGAAAACTCCCACTGGCTAGCTTTCATAGTGCTTAGGTACTAGACAGGCCATGGAGTGTGGGGAATGGGGGGTGGGGGACAGGAAGACACTAATGACCTTATCCAGTGCTAGAGCCAGGCAAAATGCATCCACCTCAGTAATGGCATAACTGTTATGGGGTAACTAACTGCTTTCTGGGTTTTGATAAAGGGCTGGGAAGAAGGCTCAGTGAGTTGAGCACTTTGAACACTTCATACAAACATGAGGATCTAAGTTCAGATCACCAGAAGCTGGAAAGCTGGAGAGAGTAGCACACATCTGTAACCCAAGCGGTCATAAAATGGAACGGGAGACTAAGAAAGGAGAATTCACTTTCTGGCCAGCTAGTCTGTCAAATGCATAGAAAAGGATCTTTCAAACAAGGTTGAAGGTGACAACCAATAACCAAGAGGTGTCCTCTGACCTCCACACATGCAGCATGGCACATGTGTTCTGGTACATGCACTTGTATACACGGACACATACACACAGTCAGTGCTCTTAACCGCTGAGCCATCTCTCCGGCCCATCAATTTTATTGGTCTAATACTTTCCTGATTGGTCTTGCTTGCCCAGTATACCTCCACACTAGCCCAAAGGATTTGCCTCAAAGGCTAATCAGACTACATTTCTACTTAGAACTTCTGAATGAATCCATATTTGCACATTCTATAACCCCACCAGGAGCTGACCTCCATTTGTCCCCTCCCTTTATTTTCTCCTAGCTCACTTCAACTACTAGCCCAGGATATGTTCTAGGTTTAATAGGGCCTTATGCTTATAAAATTTCACAGGACAACCCAAGAAAAAGACTATGTTATAACTAAAAGTGTTCCCTGCACATGGGAACCCCAAAGATTAAAGTTCACTGGTTTCCTGAGAAAATCTGCCTCTCGAGTGCTATACTGAATAGGGAAGGCTGCCCACTCTCTCCCTACCTATTCAACACAGTACTTAAAGTCCTAGCCAGACCAATTAGACAGCAAAAGGAGTTCAAAGGGATACGAATTGGAAAGGAAGAAGTCAAGCTATAACTATTTACAGATGATATGACGGTATACTTAAGCGACCCAAAAATTCTACCAGAGAACCCCTAAAGCTGATAAACAACTTCAGCAAAGTGTCTCGATATAAAATTAACTCAAACTAATCAGTAGCCTTCCTCTACTCAAAGGATGAACAGGCTGAGAAAGAAATTAGGGAAAAACACCCTTTACAACAGCTACAAACCATATAAAGTATCTTGGTGTGACTTTAACCAAACAAGTGAAAGATCTGTATGACAAGAACTTCAAGTCTCTGAAGAAGGAAATAGAAGACCTCAGAAGATGGAAAAATCTTTCATGCTCGTGGATTGGCAGGATTAATATAGTAAAAATGGCCATCTTGCCAAAAGCAATATACAGATTCAATGCAATCCCCATCAAAATTCCAACTCAATTCTTCATAGTGTTAGAAAGACTAATTCTCAAATTCATCTGGAATAATAAAAACCCAGGACAACTGAAACTATTTTCAACAGTAAAAGAACTTCTAGGGGAATCAGTATCCCGGACCTCAAGCAGTACTATAGAGCAATAGTGTTAAAAACTGCATGGTATTGGTACAGTGACAGGCAGGTAGATCAATGGAATAGAATTGAAGATCCAGAAATGAATCTAATGGTCACTTGATCTTTGACAAAGGAGATAAAAAGGAGCTTTTTTCCATCCAGTGGAAAAAAGACAGCATTTTCAACAAATGGTGCTGGGTCAATTGGTGGTCAGCACATAGAGGAATGCAAATAGATCCATTCTCATCTCCTTGTACAAAGCTCAAGTCCAAGTGGATCAAGGACCTCCACCTAAAACCAATTACACTTAAACTAATAGAAGAGAAAGTGGGGAAGTACCTCAAATACATGGGCACAAGGGAAAAGTTCCTGCATCAATGGCTTTTGCTCTAAGATCAACAATATACGAATGGGACCTCATAACATTGCAAAGCTTCTGTAAGGCAAAGGTCACTGTCAATAGGACAAAACGGCAACCAACAGATTGGGAAGAGATTGTTACCAATCCTACATCTGATAGAAAGCTAATGCCCAATATATACACAGAACTCCAAAGGTTAAACTCCAGAGAACCAAATAACCCTATCCTGAATTTTGCAGGCAAATGGATGGAACTAAAAAATATCATCCTGAGTGAGGTAACTCAGACCAAAAAGTACATGCATGGCATATAAGTGGATATTAGCTTTAAAAAAAAAAAAAGGTACAGAGTACCCAAGATACAGTCCACAAAACTCAAAAAGGTCAACAAGCTGAAGGGCCCAAGTGAGGACAAAGCAATTACAAGTGGGGAGAGAAGGAGGGAGGGACCTGGGAGGGAAAGTGGATGGTGGGGGAAGGGCAGTCTGGGGGGGGGAACCTGGTATTGGGTGAGGGAAAAGGACTGAAGCCCCCAGGGCCAGCAGAAAGAATGGAAACAGGCAACCTCAGGAGATAGGAGGTTGGGGGACCCTCCAGAATGCACCAGAGACCTGGGAGGTGAGAGGCTCTCAGGACCTTAGATGGAAGGTCCAACAGTAGGAGAGGGAACTTCTAGAGCCCACCTCCAGCAGGAAGACAGGGCTTCAAATGAGGGAGAGGTGGCCATCCCACAGTCATAACTCTGACCCATAATTGTGCCTCTCTGAAAGAATTATAGGGATGGAAATGGAGAGGATTCCGAGGAAAAGAAGGTCCACCCATAGGCCCAAAGTGGGATCCAGCTCAAGGGGAGGTCCCAAGGCCTGACACTATTACTGAGGCTATGGAGTGCTCACAAAAAGGGACCTAGAATGACTGAACTCCGGAAGGCTCAACAAGCAGCTGAAAGAGTCAGATGCAGATATTTGCACCTAACCAATGGACAGAAGCAGCTGACCCCTGTGGTTGAATTAGGGAAGGCTGGAAGAAGCTGAGGAGGAGGAGGACCACCCTGTAGGAGGACCAGCAGTCTCAATTAGTCTGGATCCTTGAGATCCCTCAAACACTGGACCACCAACCAGGCAGCATACACCAGCTGATATGAGGCCCCCAACACACATACAGCAGAGGACTGCCTGGTCTGTGTTCATCCAGAGATGATGCACCTAACCCTCAAGAGACCGGAGGCTCCAGGTAGTTTAGGGGTCAGGTGGGGTGGGGTTGGGGACATCCATGTGGAGACAGGGGTGTGGAGAAGGTATGAGATGTGAAACAGTCACATATAGAGTATACAAAAATAAATAAATAAATTTAAATTAAAATGGTGTACAAAGCTAAATAAAGAATTCTCAACTGAGGAATATATCAAATGGCCAAGAAGCATCTAAAGAAATGTTCAACATCCTTAGTTATCAAGGAAATGCAAATCAAAACAACACCTCACAGCAGTCAGAACGGCTAAGATCAAAAACTCAGGAGACAGCAGATGCTGGTGAGGATGTGGAGAAAGAGGAACACTCCTCCATTGTTGGTGGGATTGCAAGCTGGTACAACCACTCTGGAAATCAGTCTGGAGGTTCCTCAGAAAATTGGACATAGTACAACCTGAGGACCCAGCTATAACACTCCTGGACATCTACACAGAAGATGCTCCAACATGTAACAAGGACACATGCTCCACTATGTTTGTAGCAGCCTTATTTATAATAGCCAGAAGCTGGAAAGAACCCAGATGTCCCTCAACAGAGGAATGGATACAGAAACTGTGGTACAATTACCCAATGGAGTATTACTCAGCTATTAAAAACAATGAGTTCATGAAATTTGCAGGCAAATGGATGGAACTAGAAAATATCATCCTGAGTGAAGTAACCTAATCACAAAAGAACACACATGGTATGCACTCACTGATAAGTGGATATTAGCCCCAAAGCTCGGAATACCCAATTCACAGACCACAGGAAGCTCAAGAAGGAAGACAAAATATGGATGCTTCACTTCTTCTTAGAAGGGGAAACAAAATACCCATGGGAGGAGATACAGAGACAAAGTATGGAGCAGAGACTGAAGGAAAGGCCTTCCAGAGACTACTCCACCTGGGGATCCATCCCATATACCAAACCCAGACACTATTGTGGATGCCAGGAAGTGCTAGCTGACAGGATCCTGATATAACTGTCTCCTGAGAGGCTCTGCCAGTGCTTGACAAATACAGAGCTGGATCCTCTTAGCCAGCCATTGAACTGAGCACAGGGTCCCCAATGGAGCACCTAGAGAAAGGACTGAAAGAGCTGAAGGGGTCTGCAGCCCCATAGGAGGAACAACAATATGAACCAACCAGTACCCCCAGAGCTCCCAGGGACTAAACCACCAACTAAGGAGTACACATGGAGGGACCCATGGCTCCAGCTGCATATGTAGCAGAAGATGGCTTTGTAGGACATCAATGGGAGGAGAGGCCCTTGGTCCTGTGAAGGCTAGATGCCCCAATGTAAGGGAATACCAGGGCAGGGAAGCTGGAGTGGGTGGGTGGGTGGGGGCAGACATTCATAGAAACGGAGAGGGGAATGGGATAGGGGGTTTCCAGAGGGCAAACCAGGAAAGTGGATAACATTTGAAATCTAAATAAAGAAAATATCTATGGGGCTTGAGAGATGACTCAGCAGTTAAATGCACTGACTGCTCTTCCGAAGGTCCTAAGTTCAAATCCCAACAAGCACATGGTGGCTCGCAGCCATCTTTAACGAGATCTGATTCACTCTTCTGGAGTGTCTGAAGTCAGCTACAGTGTACTTACATAGAATAAATATATAAATCTTTTTTTTAAAAGAAAATACCTAATGAAAAATTTCAAAAAGAGAAAAGAGAGAAGCAATCTGCCTCTCTACCTAGGCACACTAAGCTGCAGTTCCCTAGAACACACCTGAGTTCTCTGCATCATTTGGCCTTTGAAGCAGTGGGCAGCTCCGGGATTGCCCTTCTCTCCCATCACCTACCTGCCTGTCTGGCCAGCTCTTCAGGAGTTATCGTAGTCTCTCCTGTGAAGTCCTCTCCAACTCCTTCTCTGCATGGAATTGACTGTTCTTACCCTTGTGGTCTCATTGCAATCCGCCCTTCACCTCTCTGTACCCCAGTCCTTCACAGAACATACTCATCTCTATGGAAATTATTTGCTTAAGAATTTTCACCTGAGGAATATCGAATGGCTGAGAAACACCTAAAGAAATGTTCATCATCCTTAGTCATCAGGGAAATGCAAATCAAAACAACCCTGAGATTCCACCTCACACCAGTCAGAATGGCTAAGATCAAAAACTCAAGAGACAACAGGTGTTGGCGAGGATGTGGAGAAAGAGGAACACTCCTCCACTGCTGGTGGGGTTGCAAGCTGGTACAACCCCTTTGGAAATCAGTCTGGCGGTTCCTCAGAAAACTGGGCATGACACTTCCAGAGGACCCAGAGGATTCCCCGGCATTCAATAAAGACACATGCTCCACTATGTTCATAGCAGCCCTATTTATAATAGCCAGCAGCTGGAAAGAACCCAGATGTCCCTCAATGGAGGAATGGATAGAGAAAATGTGGTATATTTACACAATGGAATACTACTCAGCCATTGGAAACAATGCATTCATGAAATTCTTAGACAAATGGATGGAGCTGGAGAACATCATCCTAAGTGAGGTAACCCAGTCTCAAAAGAATACCCATGGTATGCACTCACTGATAAGTGGATATTAGCCTAGAATCTTGGGACACCAAAGACACAATCCACATACGAAATGATGCCCAAGAAGGAAGGAGAAGCCCCTGGTCCTGGAAAGGCTCAGTGCAGCAGTGTAGGGGAATACCAGAACAGGAAAGTGGGAAGGGGAGGATGGGGGAAAAGGGGGAGGGAGACGGCTTATGGGAGTTTTGGGGAGCGGGGAGCCAGGAAATAGGAAATCATTTGAAATGTAAATAAAGAATATATCAAATTAAAAAAAAAAGCCTTTCCATCGAATGTGTCCAGAGCAAAGATTAAGCCAATCCTTTTTAGGTTTTTAGACTACAAGAGGGCCTGGCACAAGGCTGAACGGAATCAAGGATCCACTCGTGTATTATAAAGACACCCCTCTTTTGGCACAGCATATGGACTAGCATAGCTGTAGATAAGGACCCCACAAGGATGCCCTGCTTACAAGTTGCCTGCCCACATCACTCTAGTGGGCCCCAGAATCTGAACTCTCTAAGACTCCCATGGCGAGCTGCTTTTCATGGTTCCTGCACCCACTTTCCCATTCCACTTCCTTTGTTACCTGTCCTCCTTGTTGATCTGGTCCCCAAAGCCTACAGTGCTCACGATCGTGAGCTTCAAGCCCACGTTGCTCTCCTGGAGGTCGTAGGTATTGGAGCGGAGCTGGACGCCTGGTTGTGTGTGGGTCGTTGGTTCCCCTTCAAACTTGGTGTTGAACAGGGTATCCATGAGGGTGGACTTGCCCAAACCTGTCTCCCCTGAAAAGCAAAAGATATCAAGCAATGACTAAGTAGCCATTGTCCATCATATTTTACATTAGTGAACAAACTGCACAGAAGTCCATCGAGTATATAATATCAGTGGTGTGAAGGAGGGGAGCCGAGCCCTGCCAGCAGCAGAGAGCTCACGGGACTAGAGAACTGGGCTAATTTCCAGTTTTGTCTTCACAGTGTTTTCTGTTAGTTGAATCTTCACCTTGAGGATATACTGCTTTTAGAGGCAGAGAAAGAAATGCTATCCATACTTATAGAGGGGAATAATTATCCTTAGAAGTAGACTGTAGAGAGGTATAATATCCTCTTATTAATACTTTCGTCTGACTGGTGGCTGATTATATATAGTTTTCATTTTTTTCTTTAGTTTTTTTCTGTGTTTTCTAAGTAGAATGGGTAAATATCAACTGTCGAACAAATACCCTCTCCTCTCATCCCCTGGCCTCGGGTTCTGCCCAAACAGTGCTCCGTCCACAGATGTCACATTTTTGTCTCCCAGTGGGGAGAGACTGTACCTACTTTTGGCTTCTCCAAGCCTACATGACCTTTCAGGGAAACTATTTTCTTTTTAATTTTTTATTTTTTTATTTTTGTCTACTGAGGAATGAACTTGAGCTGCAAATTATTCTTCTTAAATTTCAAACAAGCCAGGCATTTGTTTGCTTAACTAACATGTTGGCTGTGTGACACCAATAAATCCAACCACTAGAATTTTACCCTTGGCCGATAAATGGGGGAAGGGTTAGAGTGGACTAGTAAAGGTTTGGGGAGGTTATTCCTGGGACACTAGAGGCCCCGAACCAAGGCATCTTTGGAGAATGAAGCACCACAATTACAAAGTGGAGAGGTGCTGGTGACGTGGAATCAGGCAGGAGTCTGATAGGAAGCCACAGCTGGGCTAGGCACTAAAACCACTTTTAGTCTCTGTGGATTCAGATCGTAGTTGGCTCCCATCCCACCCCAAGAGAATAAGAAACACTAGGAACCAAAAGTCAATAGCTAAGCTGGAGATGTAGCTCAGCCAGTAGAGTGTTTGCTTACTATAGTTGAAGCCCCATCTGATCTCCAGCGCTGAGGAAACTGATCTTTAAGTCAGTAGTTAATGACAGGCTTGGCATGGTGGTGCACACCCTTAATCCTAGTACTTGAGAGGCAGAGGAAGGTGGATATCCGTGAGTTTGAGGCCACCCTGACCTACATAGTGAGGTCCAGGACAGCCAGGGCTATGTAGAGAGACCCTGTCACAAACAAAGTTAATGACTCTGGACTATTCTTTGAGCACCTTTGACCACAGTAGTCCTTTACTAGCTTCGACCCTCTCCTTCCTACCCCTCCCAAGGAGGGACAGTGCGACCTTTGCCTTATCCTCAGAGTTGAGGTTAAGTATGCTCCGGGTAGTTCCTGGCCTGGCAAATCTTCCCTTGAGACCAACAGTACACATTTGCAAGGCAGTGCATAGAACTGCGTGATGTAGAACCGAAAATGCCTCCTCTTTCCCACTCTCTTGGGGTATATATAAAATCCTAAACACTGACATAAAAAATGACCTGTGATGAAGAGTTTCTGTGTGCAGAGAAAGAAAAGAACATTCAATGTAGCCTGGTTGCCAAGGTCCCCAGCCCTCTTCCGTAGCCAGGTATGACTGCTGAGGTGAATTGCCGGGATATACAGAAAGAGTTCCTCACACAGATTGTCTCCAGCTAGGATCTGCTGTATTTATCAGAGAGAGAGAGAGAGAGATTGTCTAGGAAGAGATTATTTTGTTTTTGTTTTTGGTCCTCCCCTAAAGAAGGTATTCAGGTCCCAAGAAAAAGCTGGTGCATTGGGCTCTTTGCCATGGGAGGTGACAGATTTAGGCATGCAACAGAACACAACACCCATCACTCCATCAACGATCATGGTGCAGCTCACTTCCAGCCAGAGACACGGCCATTCTCACGATCTCTGAGGTGAGAACGGAAGGATGGGCACCATGCTTTAACTCGACATCTCTCTGGGCACCCATGTCTCACTCCCTGGACACCCATGTTCCAGGTACATTTTTTTTTTTTTTTTGGTTTTCGAGACAGGGTTTCTCTGTGTAGCCCTGGCTGTCCTGGAACTCACTCTGTAGACCAGGCTGGCCTCGAACTCAGAGATCCACCTGCCTCTGCCTCCCAAGTGCTGGGATTAAAGGCATGCGCTACCACGCCCGGCTCCAGGTACATTTTAACACACACATACACACCCCTTTTTGGTACATCTAATGGATTTTCCTCAACCTGATCCCTCTTTGTCCTTTGAGAACATTACTGAATATGCCTGCTGCTCCTAGACAGTGGTGGGCTCCGATCTCCACAGCTCCAATTCAGGCTCCCTGCCTCCACGTCCTAAGAATTCTCAGAGACTCCTCTGTATACTTGAGAGTGTCTGAAGAAAGCCTCGCATAGAAGAAGGTCTCAGGAGCAGCTCTGCCGAGAGCCAGAGACCCACCCTGTTTGCACAGCTGGAGCAGTGGGGGCTGGGTGAGGTAGGGCAAGCAGCAGGGAGGAGCAGCGAGGAAAGTGACCACCCAGACACCTGCTGGCGCCCCAGGGTTGCGGCAACTAGCTGTTAAATAACAAAGGTCCGCGAGAGAAGAACTTGCTGTGTCTAGGGAATTGCAATAAATGCAACATTAGAAGAAGGCAGAAACTGAAGCCAGCTCCTTCGGTGGCTTTTGAGTGCTTCTGCTCTCAGTTGTCATCATGGTGGGACCTGGAGCTGGAAGGAAGCCCTCTCTCAATGGCTAGCACAGGCCAGCCTGAGACTAGAATGATATCTCCTCTTATAGCTGTCTGGGGTCCAATAGGAAATGTGTATGGGGATATGACACGTGGCCTAATAGGATCAGGTCCGCAGATTCCACCAGGCCTCAGCAAGAAGGTGGGAACTTGGCAACTGCAGGGAACTCAGTGAGTCCCAAGGGCTCAATTTCCCTCTCCCCCTCCCCAGCCCTCCTGGAGCGAGTCACAATGGACGGCAGGGTTTCTTAACCCCTTGAACTCGTGTTCTAGCTCTCACTTTGCTTATTGTTGACATTGGGCTAGAAACAATAACTTCTAAAAAAAAAAAAACAACATAGAGGCTGGAGAGATGGCTCAGTGGTTAAGAGCCCTAGCTGCTCTTGCAGAAGACCTGAATTTAGTGTCCAGCATCCACATGCCAGCGAATAGCTGGAACTGTAGCTACAGTTCCAGGGGACCCAAAACTGTTCGCCAGGCATGCACATGCTACTCATGCGTACATGCAGGTAAACATGCATACACATAAAAGAAATAAAGCTCTTTTGAACATAATTTCAATTTAAAACCCATTTTGTGAGTCAAACTAGCGCTCCAGGTGGCCTTCCCACCTTGAGGTAAAAGCAACTTCAATAAAAGTTTAGCCCATCTCCTCAGTGACTGTCACTATCTGCAATCTCTGGTGCTTTGGACAATTAAGTCCTTGCAAGATGAAAAGGATAATTTCATCTCTGGGGTTCAGAACTAGTCTTATCTACAATGCCCAGGATAGCCAGGGCTACACAGAGAAACCCTGTCTTAAAGATAAAAGCAAACAACAAAGAAAAAGAAAAAAATACAAGTCCTAGCTATGCTACCATTACATTGACATGTGACAAAACCCGAGTCCTGTCCCCGGTCTGAGTCCTACTCCTTTTTTTTCCTCTACAAAATGGGAAAGTCGAAGCAGTAGCAGCAGGGCTTTTGTTTGCTGTTTGTTTTCTGCTTGGTTTGGTTTGATTTTCAGACAAGGACTTGAGTCCTAAGACTCCTGTCTCAGCCTCCCAAGTTCAAGGACTTCAAGGCCTACTACACTACTAGTATTTTCCTGTAGCGGATTTATGTGCTCTGTGCCAGGCATTGCTGTAAAATGCATATTTCCCTTTTCTTTCATGTAGTGCTAGGGATGGAACCAAGGACCCCACCACTATGAAGCAAGCTCTCACCTCTGAGCCACACCCTCAGCTTCCATAGATTTTATTTGCTCCTCACTGGAAGCTTACAAGGTATATGGGTGCAATGATTTTTCAGTGCTGATAATGGAGCCCAAGGACTCAAGTCAATCAGGTGAAGCAAGAGCTCTACCCTGGTTGGCCAAGGTGGTACCCGGAGGTAGATAATACAATCTGTCCTTAACTTACAGTTAGGTTAGCCAAGTCAGCCATTAGCTTCATGAGTTTGCAAGTTCCTCCTCTTCTATGTACCCGATTTTCTTCCTCTGTGTACTGTATAGGAGATGACGGTCCAAGGCCACAAACTAATAGGTAGCATAGCCAGGATTTTCACCAAGGCAGGCTACCTCTGTAGCCTGTGCTTTGAACCAATACATTTTAGTGAGGTTCACAAGCATGGCGAATTCATTTATTTAGTCACTCAACGGGTATTTACAAAAGCCTCTGATAATCACCAGATATAGGTGTAATACAGGGGCTAAAGACACAGCAAAGAACGAGCTAGTCACAGTCCCTGGTCATTTGGAGAGAAGTCTCAGTCAACTGTAAATGATGGAATAAGCCAAGAGAAAATTCCGCTGAGTTCAACAGGGAGGTCGGAAGGAAACTCTCTGAAAGGAAGCTCTCCAGGAACTTGAGTTGGCCATGAGAGTCTACCGAGAGAGGCAAGGCCATGCCTGGCTATGCGACCTTGTCCTTTCTCTTTCCTGTTCTTGCAGGGGTGAGGAAGACTGTGGTGTGTTTCAGCCAGCCCAGGCAGCTTCCTGCACCTCTTCCCGAGCCTGTGTGATGGAAGTAATGACACCATGGAAAGCAGTGGATGCTACAAACCTGTTTTCTCCCATGATGCCTTGCTAGCTAGTGACCAACCACTGTGGCCGCTTTATGCTAACAACTGCGTTTTCCAGAAGCACAGGAATGGAAAGGTTAGCCCCTGACCTTCATAGAATACAAGCTGCCCTTTGCACACCTCCTGCAATAAAGCTTCAATCCTGCTTGTCCTGTGTGTGTTTTCCAAGTTCAACAGAGCCCAGTTGAGTCTGGAATCCTGAGCAGCTTCAAAGTAAATATTATCATTATGAGCCTTTGTGCTCCTTGTGGCCATTAGCGCTGCACATTTGGATGGGCAAGTAAGTCTCTTCGGGGCTCTTTCCCAGCACTACGAAGCTCTGGGCCTCAGAACATTAGTATTGCTGGCTCACGTTGTTCTTTTGAGGCCTCCTATATGGATATTTACGGTCATGGGGTCCTCAAATTTCCAAAGTTAAGGAACTGGGATATGATTTTTTGATGGGGTAAAGAAAGAGGGAATCTCTCTGGGCAGTGGTGGCACACGCCTTTAATCCCAGCACTTGGGAGGCAGAGACAGGTGGATTTCTGAGTTGGAGGCCAGCCTGGTCTACAGAGTGAGTTCCAGGACAGCCAGGGCTACACAGAGAAACCCTGTCTCGAAAAAAACAAAACAAAAAAAACAAAACAAAAAACAAAACAAAAAAGAAAAGAAAGAAAGGGGGAATCAGTTTACTAAGTAATTACTGCCAACCCTAGAGATTATGTCAGACTGAAGTCATAATATGCTTATGTCTATGTGCTTAGCTGAAAATCATAATAATCATGGAGAGCAATTATTGGTACAGTCAATTTATTGCACTATAAATTAGGCTCTGGATTCATAACCAATCTCTTTTCCTCCGCTCAATCTCAACAAACACAAGTGCACACAGGCACACATAAATGAATAATACTTATTCTGCTAGGTACGGGCACAACAGCAGCAGGGCAACATTAAGTAAACAATAGTCTGGAAAAAAAAACTAGCCTAGCTCACTGTTAATAATCAAGGTTAGCACTATCATAATTTGACACTAAAAATATTTTGGGTGAACAGTTTCTGTGACCAAACAGAGCCATTTTATAGGTTATCAAGGAGGTGAATTTAATAGTCACACACAGGTCCGAGGCATAAAAATACAGTCACTAAGATTCTTGGAGGAGCAAAGATCACCTTCAGCACCTTCACTGTGGACTCTCTGCCAAGGCAGCGACAGTTCCTAGCATTATGGCTGGTTGAGATGGCAACCACTTGTGACCTTGATGCAAGCTGAGGGTCTTCTGAGCGGCGGCAAGGTCATGAGTACAGTAAGAGAGTAGCACGCATGCGCTGCAAGCATTTTTTTTGGATCCAGTACAGGGATTGGTTTATCTAATCGTTCTATCTGGGGACAGTATAGGAGAGCCATTTCCTGAAACTTGACAAGTAGAAAGAAAAAGAAAAGATATATGGCCACTTGGGGATGAGAGTCTGCCCCGGGCCCTTCTGCAGCTCCATGAAACACTGTAGATGAAGAATACCCTGGTGGGAACATGAGTTGACTGTTTACCCCACTCACCTTGTCTTGATGTTGGCTGCCTCATCTTGGGGGCCCTGGGGCATCTTAAGACTCATGTTACAAATTTCCCTATACTTTGATATCAGGTCACATTCTGACTTTACCAGAAAAGGGCTTTAGCAGGTCCGTCTTTTGCTGGAGGTTGAAAGGTCGCTCATGGGGTGGGGGCGGCGGGGTGGGTTATCAGTTTGCTTTCATCTCGACTTCAACACAGGTCATACGGCAATCTGGGAGGGATGCCAAGGGAAGCCTGGGATGTGTGTGCACTGGGATATTTCAGTCATCAAATATTGTGTGAAATAAGTTGGCCATTAGCCAAAGATTGATCTTGTTAGTTAAACAGAAAACTTGGTAGTGCCAATATTAGACGTGATGACATTTGTTCTTGAGGCTGATTGCCCTGTCTTGCATTTATTTTGTATGCCCGTCCCAATTAGCACTGAAATGCGACTGTGAGTTTGACTGTCAGCATTCAAAGACTTGGCAACCTCTATGCAGACTCTAAGGCCTCTGATGTGTAATTCCATGAAGCGCATATTTTTATCTCATGGGCTCTGAGGCTGATACACGGCAATGAGTCACTTTTGCTCGTGAGTGAGCCTAGCTCCCTGCCTGCCATCCATATTTAGAAGTGACCTTATTGCTCTGTTTGTCCTTACAAGCACAGTGAATTCCCTATAGAAAATGACCTGATAAAGAGTACTGAAAATGGAGAAGAAAAAAAACATCAGAGGAAAATGGCTGACTTCAAAACATTTCGGAAGACTAGTATTTATTTGTTTATTTATTTATTTACTCATTTAGTTGAGACAAGGTCTCATCATGCAACCCAGATCACACTCAAATTCACAATCCTCCTGTCTCAACCTTCTAAGTGGTGGGATTACAGACCTATATCACCACAGCCAACAGAAAAAAAGATTTTTTTTCAATACATTAAACCACTAAAGTACCTATTTCCGTGGCAGTTTGAATCTATGATGTGAATGAGTTCTCCATATGCTCTATACAAACATAAGAACAGGAAATTATCAACAGCGTGTAAGTGTTCCAGCCAGTGTGAAATTGGCTTTATTATGGCATTTATGCAAGCATTAAGGTTTGGAAGCAGGTCACTGAAAATACACACATATATGTTTTTGCACTGTGGGGTGAAAATGGTAAGTTACCACTATGTTTGTAAATTTGGGATTTTCTTTTTAAGGTTTCAAAACACATTCTTAAGGAATGACAAGGTACCATTGTCCATGTTTGCTTGATGGTACTCAATGGTTCCTAAAGTGCTTTCATGGTCTCAAGGGACACGTCTGGCAGTGGTTGGACACAAAGAGAAGAACAACAGGCCAGGCAGGCCTTCATCTCTAGTGTATTTTGGCTCGGCCATTTTTCCATGTCGTCTCAGGTAAATCCCTATGTCCATGAGGCTAAGATTACTATTTCTGAGGTTCAATTTTCAGACTGGGGGCCAAAACCACTTATGTGAGAAGCCATTGAGAGGCATAATGGGGGCCTCCTGCGGACTTAACTCATTCATTCGCTTCAGAAATATTACTGAACTCTTCTTGAGCGACGATTAGCACACCAAGTGGGCTCAAATCACTATGTATGGTGTGCCGTCCATGAGCAAACTCCCAGTGCTTGGGAGGCTAAGGTAAAAGGACTGAGAACTAGAGGCTAGCCTGAGCGACCTGTTGCGCTCCATGCCAACCTAGGCCGTATAATGAGACTCTTGTCTTAAAACAAAACAAAAGAAAGTCCAGGCACAGAACCAGGCTGGAGAAGAAAAGATCTTTGCACGAAGCTCTGTGATTCCTGTTAAGGCCCAACTGTACCAAGCAAGCTTAGATAAACTGGAGAGACTCAGCTGGCTACCCGGAACTCCCAGTTCTGTCCTGGTTCTTATCTTCTGCACTCAAAAAGAAGCTGACAGCAGCGACTGAGCCGGCCAGCCCCCTTTAACAAAATTTTCCATCGAGTCTCGCAAAGCTGTTTTCCCCCAAGGTATGGCCCCAGATTCTGGTCTGGGTTGAGGGGGGGGGAGTAATTGCAGCTGGATGCTTACAAAAATAAACCAAGGGATAAGAGAAGAGGGGTTGGGGGGTGCAAGCCTGTAACTAGATGGGGATGACACATTATTTAACCTAATTACCTGCAAAGCTCCACCTCGCCATTAAGGATCTATATCCTGTAATAGAATTTCCTGCCATGGAAATACTCACCCACGCACAGGATGTTGAAGCAGAAGCCCTGGCTGACTGACTTATTCACCAGCTGGTCAGGCAAGCTGTCAAAGCCCACATGTCCAGCCAGGGGGACAGTTCGACAGTCTTCGCCCTAATTCGGAGAGGGAGGGAGGGAGGGAAGGGAGAAAATGAAAACGTGCTTAAAAGCCATTTGGATTTCCATACTACAGTCACACGGGCTCTAGCCTGTGCCAGGAAGTAACAACCACAAAGGCCCAATATGTTGTTATCTCTTTTGTCAGCCACCACTCCCCAACCTGCAACACATACGCCTAAAAGCAAAATGGCCCATCGGCTTGGACATCAAATCATGGATGCTTGGGCACGGCATCCAAAAGGTTCAGTGATAAATGCCACCGTGGTTCTAGACAGAATAAACTCCCGTGGGCAGCTGATCCCACGCACCGAGACTTGGATGAGATCTCAGTTCAGTCCTTCAGAGGCTGGGGAGCCTCTCTGAGACTCAGTTCCCTTCCATAGCTGTCACAGGAGACACCAGGATGTATTTTAGAGGTGACAAGGGGACTGCAATATTTATTAATACCTACAATGATGCTATATATATATATATATATGGTGTGAACACACATTCAATAAATGTTCCAAAGTCCTTAGAAGGCAGCGAACCTTCTCTTTAGGACACTCCAGAGACCTACAAAGGTGGCACAGCAGAGAGGTTAAGCTTACGGGTTTGGGCAGGCAAGATGGCTCAGAGGGTAAAAGTGCCTGCCGCCAAGCCCGGTGACCTTAGTTTAAAACCTGGGACTCACATGGTGGAAGGAGAGAAGCAATTCCTGAAAGTTGTCCTCTGATCCCGACACTCGTGACGCACCAGCTCTCCCCACCCCCACTAAACAAACAAACAAACAAACAAACAACTAACTGTAAAAATGATTTTAAAGTACAGACTCCAGGCAGGTCTGAGTCAGGCCAACATCTGCAGTTGGAGCTTTAACAGGTTCTCAGTCTCCCATGACAAAAGCGGGAGTAAGTAGTGAAAGTGCAGATACTCCTCACACACGTAGCATATTGCCTGGCATGTGGAAAGCATTCAAACGGTGGCTGCCCTTATCACTGCACTGTGAGGTTATCCTTGGACCCTAACCATTGGCCCACCATGCAGCAAGCACACGTGTAGCTCCCTCTAGCTCGGAAGGAGCAGTCGCTAGTCTTCCTCTGGTTCCCTTGACTCCACAGGGGTCAGCCAAGCCACTCCCAGCCCTGGAAAGCACTGGGCCAAACCGTCTTAGAGTTAATGGTTTTTATAAAACGAGGAGCGTCTCAAACTCAGGCAGACTTCCAAGGAAGCGAGGGAAAGGATGCAAAGGGCCTGCATGTACTCATAAACTACGCTCACTGCCAGTGGTCACAGCCGAGGGTGGGGTGTCAGGACAAGGGTGGGGAGTGGAAGCTGGAGGCAGGACAGGCTTCACAGGAACGATGGGCTGTGGAAACAGGCAGAGATTCTGTGGGGGTGAGGCTGCACGAAAATTTCCGTAACCTCCAAGATGCCAAGAGCAACCCAAAAAGGCCATGGTTTGTGCCAGGAGGGACCATACCAGCATCCCGGGCTGTGCCAGCAGGAGCTCCTATGCTGACTGGACCTGCTGTTAGTCTGGGTGTCACACCAAAAGGGAATGTGATGTGATGGTGTCGAAGCCACTCGGCCTCTTCACCTAGTGTGTGTGTGTGTGTGTGTGTGTGTGTGTGTGTGTGTGTGTGTGTATGGGGGGTGTCCCTCCTCCTTTCAGTGCCATTAGATCCTCCAAGAGCTTGTGCTGGTGACTACCATCTGGTATATTCATTCCCCTCTGACATCTCTCCACATAAACTCCCAACGGAGCGCACTTGACACACTGCCATACGCTATCCCTGACTTCGGTTGATGATGACTTCCTTGCTCGCCCAAAGACGAGGGACCCACATTCCTCTCTGTCCGATGCTCGCCTCACTCCCTTCCACTTCCCTTTCCCCATTTCCCATCTTTTCTTGCTTGCTTGCTTGCTTAAAGCAAAAACAGTAAGCTGGAAGTTTACCACTGTTGGTTCTCAGCCTTCGGCAAAGCACCGAAGAGACTTCAGAGCCAATATGCTCTCTCCGGGGAGCCTCCTACGTAGCAGGCCTCAAAATTGGGACAGACTCAGAGTGGAGGTTTCCTGAGCCATATTTTATCATCTCTTCCTGCCTCCAAATTCAGCACTAGGAAACTTCTTCAAGTGCTCCAAAGTCCAAGAAAATTTCAAACTAAAGATAGCAGGCAGTAGGAAGAGCTCCTTACCTTAAGAACTCATGCCACCGTGAAAGTCTTACCAAATACAGGGCCTAGGATGTAGTTCTGCTGGGAGAGTGCTTGCCTAACATGCACAAAGCCCTAGGTTCAATCCCCAGCACCACATAACCGGGGCATAGCCGTGCACAGCGCTCATCCTCACGCTACTACTAAGTTCTCTGACTAAGCTATGCTCCCAACCCCAGCTCTCCCCTTTCGGAGTCTCAAGTCGGGTTGGTTGACTTTAGCCAGCATTTTCCCCTCAAAGTGTGTACATGTCTGTCACCTTGTCACTTCAACACCGCTGGAGACATATCCTGCCCCTACTTTCTTGTTCTTTCATCCGGTCAAGTACTGTGTAGATAGAAGAAGCTTTTCAACTCCTGCACGTGGGGTTGGAGAGATGGCTCCGTGGTTAAGAGGACTTGCCGTTCTTACAGAGGTTTAGTTCCCAGCACTGAAGGTGGTGGCTTGCTATTACTCCTTTTTATTTTGTGGTTTTTCGAGACAGGGTTTCTCTGTGTAGCCCTGGCTGTCCTGGAACTCACTCTGTAGACCAGGCTGGCCTCGAACTCAGAGATCCGCCTGCCTCTGCCTCCCAAGTGCTGGGATTACAGGCGTGTGCCACCACCGCCTGGGTTTTGCTATTACTCCTAATTCCAGTTCTAGGGGACTGTCACCTTCTTCTGGCCTCTGGAGGCATTAGACATGCGCATTGTATGTATACATACATGTAAGCAAGACACTCACCATATAAAACAAATCTAAAAATAAGTATTTTTTTTTTTTGTTTTTTTTGAGACAGGGTTTCTCTGTGTAGCCCTGGCTGTCCTGGAACTCACTCTGTAGACCAGGCTGGCCTCGAACTCAGAGATCCGCCTGCCTCTGCCTCCCAAGTGCTGGGATTACAGGCGTGCGCCACCACCGCCTGGCTTTTGCTATTACTCCTAATTCCAGTTCTAGGGGACTGTCACCTTCTTCTGGCCTCTGGAGGCATTAGACATGCGCATTGTATGTATACATACATGCAAGCAAGACACTCACCATATAAAACAAATCTAAAAATAAGTATTTTTAAATATCACATGGTTCATGGTACTCCCTACTCAAAATCCCCCAAATCCCCCAAGCCTATTGCTGTGGAGTAAAACCTGTATGATTCCTTTTGCCGTTTGGGGCTCTTTGTACTGCTGTGGATAACAATGGGCACACGGTAGGTGATTGGCGAATCTTCACTTGGAGGAAGAGTCTTATGTAGCTCACTTGTCTCAAACTTAAGATATTGCAAAGAATGCCCTTACAGTGCTGGTCTTCCTGCCTCTACTTCGCAGTGCCCAGATGAGGCCTGTGCTATCTACCACACCCAGCAGAAATGATAGACAACAGACATTCTATTTTCATTCTCCCAAGATGATTAACATGTCTATATCCTGCCAGTCAGAACACCTTTATTTAACAAATAGGGATACTGTGATCTGTTCCTTTCCACACTCTGACTTAATACCCTGACACTTAGTACAGACGTTTTCCTGAGTAACTAAGTATACTTCTAAGTCATGTCTTTTTAAAGGTCTATTTTATTTTCAAAGATGTGCACCCGTATCATCTGAGTATAGGCATGTGCACATGAGTGCAGGTGCCTGCAAAGACAAGAGAAGGCATTGAATCCCTTGGGACTGGAGCAACAGCAGTTGTCAGCCACCTGATGTGGGTGTTGAGAATCAACTGCAGATCCTCGGCAGAGAGTGGTACAAGCTCTTAGCCACTGAGCCATCTCTCTAGGGCCCAAACCATTGTTTCCTGACCATATAAAGTACCCATGCAGGAATATGCCACCTCTTCCCAGTTAGCGAATATTTAGTATCTCCAAGTTTTCTGCATAAACATACAGTCTTCTCGCAGGATTTCAAATGTCCCTATGTCCTAACATTGAAGACTATTGGATCAAAGGGTCCACATATTCCTTTACATACATACATTTATGTTATTTATTTATGTGTATCCGTGAAGTTTCATGGGCTTTTATCTACTGTGAACGGACTCATTGGAAAATGGTATCACATTCTCTAATTTGAATTTTATTAGTGATAGTGAACATTACAAAATGTCAACTGTGTATGGGTATTGTGTATGTAAATTGTCTAGTCATGATTTTGCTCGCTTAATAACATACATGCTTGTCTTTTCTCTTTGATTTGTAAGAAAATAAGAATTGGTTTCAAGGTGAGATAGCTAAGAGAAAAAGTCAATAAGTAGTTAGCAATGTGAGGTTTTAGGTGCAGAGAACATTTAAGGCTAAGATACAAATTTGGGGAGTGAGAGATATAAAATTGGACATGCTCTCTGGGGGGGGGTAGTAAGGCTGAGGGAGCTAAAGAATGAGTATAGGAAACACCCATGGATAGTGGGGGACATCAAGGGGCTTTTACCAAGCGGGGGAAATCATGGAAAAGTAGAAGATGACCCAACACTTTCCTGCCATCTGAGGCCAAAAAGCATTATATATTTGCATTTAGTGGCACTGCCCTTGACATGGAATCTCTATTTCTTCTGTGTCTTTTACTCAGTGTTCACTCCACCTAAATTAACTAGAGAACTTGAGACACGGGGCCTGCTGGATGTGCAATTTTTTTTTAAAAAAAATTGTGCTTTTTCATTGGTTGAAGAAGCCAAGACTTGGTCTCAATCTCTGTGGTTGAGAAAGCATTCAACCATATTTGTACAGTTCTTGATTTCAAAAAGACTGTCTAGAGAGCACCTGTCTTGCTCTAATGAATATTACATCGAGATCGTCATTGTTCAGAGTAGAACATATGCATGCAAATTAGGGACGGAATACTGCGCTAAATGTACACTGACCCCAGGATAACCCCAGGAAGTGTCTTTCCTGCTCTCTTACAGCACCTCTGATGCCTTATCTCCTTAGTCCTTCTTAAGGTGGTATAATTAATTGAGATCCTAATTACTCTGATTGCAGTTAATTGGATGTTCACTTGACTACAAGGTGCAGAAGAGGAGATGCGACTAGAAGCCCAGACCAGCGCATCTGACACTGAAACTTTACCCAGCTCTCTTGAGCAGCAAGTGGAGCCATGTTCACGGCAGCGAGTCGGCAAAACTGTTACTCCACCACAACCCTGCAACCACCCTTACAGTCTGTTCTGTGGAGCCGCACACAGCTGTACAAAGATTCATGTACCAGGAAATACATTAAAGCCTTGATGATAGTAATGAAATGCTAGAAACTCCTTAAATGCTAGACAATGGAAAAATAAATTATGATCATGAATATTGTGGAACAACAGTCTTGCCCCTAGAATGCAACAGGTCCATATGTAATGGTGTGAATACCTCCAAGACATAGTATAAAACAGAAAACGGAAATTGTAGAATGACATGCATAATGAGTACATGTATGTACAAAAAGCCTGATACATATGCATATGCATGCAAATCTATGCCAAATACCTAGGACAGACGCATGAAAAGACACCAAACTAAAAGATACCGGTAGCTACCTCAGAGGACATTTTAAAAGATAAGGAGAGTTCTTGCTCACTGGGCTTTGCAGGCCGGGTGATTAGTTAGGCTGCAGCCCGAGAGGCGCTAAAGGAAGGCACAGTGCAAGGTGCCCCTGGGAACTGAGAGAGCCCCCACTTCCGCCAACCCAATTCCATTTCCTGTTTGCTCCTCCTCTGCAGTCACCTGCGGTTTTGAAATCGTTAGAACCACATTTTGTATCAGAGGCAGAAACAATGCTCTTCTCTTCTGCCTCCACCTTAAGACACACCGCTTTCAGCTTTGTGAATATCCGTATGGTTCATAGGAAGAACGACCAGGTACGGCGCTTCCCGCTGTGTGTCTTTCTCCCATTGCCTTTTGATTTTTTGTTTGTTGGTTGGTGTTTGTTTTGCTTTTTGGAAAGTAAAGTGTCCCAGAAACACCCGATAAGCAACTCCCGTCCCCCACTGCCTTCGACCGCCCCTCTAACAGCCCGGACAGGGAAAGCACACTGTTGAGTGGGGCCTCTGGGAACTCAGGGTCCACCTGTGTAGAGAGAATTTCCTGTCTGTTCAAACCCAAGGTATCTGAGTTAGCCGTAGTCATCCTGAAGGAATGTGGGGAAGCATCTGGACCTAAGACTCGACTTTCCCTTAACTTTCTCCTCTGTTAGCAAGGGAGACAAACGCTAACACGTGGTTCTCGGCAGCAGAGAGACTGCTTAGCGGTGGGTCCAATCCGGCACCCCTTTCCCCACTCCACCATCATCCTGGAACAGAGAAGCTGAAAATCTCCTAGACTTTTGAAACCAATCCATCCATCCAATGACAAAGGATGGAATATTAAGCAAGTAATGAAAATATTTTTCTAAGAGTGCATAATGGCAGGAAATACTTGCCCAAAGCTGTTATGTAAAGCAAAGGAAACCAACAACCAACAACAACAACCACCTTGCATACACAACCCAGGAAGGGGAGAAAATTAGTGTATCAGCGTGCTGGGGGGGGCATTCTGTTTTCCAGTTTTTCTATAATAGGCATACTTTGGTTTTATAATCTGGAAAAATGTTTTGTTTTGAATAAAGACTGATGGTACATTCCTAGGCAGGAAAGTGGCCTCAGCTATTTTAGGAGAAAAAAAAATCCTCAACTTCAACCAGAAAATGCTGCACACACAGATAATCAGCAAGTTTAGTTAAGTACAGCCTTTAGCATCTGGCCAATTTTATTATATGTAAGACATTTATTTTACCAACAATACAATACATTCTTATCTTCCTTTATTGTAAATTATTGTCACATTTAATATATAACTCACTACTAAACACTACAACATAATTATAGTCCTGTAAACCAGAAGACAAACCTTATGTCCTGAAACATGTCAAAAGTCCTGATGAAACTCCATCTGCAGCCGCCAATGTCGTGAAAGGAATGAGGAGGACTATACTATCAGCCTTAAGAAACCAATAAGATCCAAAAATGTAACAACATAAAGGTATAAACCAATGTACCCAACATATCAAATGCCAGGAGTTTTCATGGGCTGATCAAGTTGGGGTAAGAGAAAAAACTATAGATACAAAATCTTGGGCTAGGATAGAAATTTAGGGACCATTCTAAGGAGAGACAAGGTTTTCCAAAGCTTCAGTGGAGAAGCAGTTTAGGGGCCCTCAAGGATACACAAAGGAGAAACCATCTTTACTAGACAAGGGTGAAGACATCTCTTTGGCAAAGCCTATAGATGCAACCAATTTTAATAATACCAAGGATAAATTCCAAACTGGCTTCTCACTTATAAAAGGATTCACAGCGAGGGCTCCACTCTCTAGCCGGCTCTCCTGGTGCATTTAAAGTGAGATTCCAGAGACAAACATCCAGCCATCACGTATCTTTACAAACTGCCAATAGCTATATATATATATATATATATATATATATATATATATACCTATCCAGACAGGCAATGTTCAAATGGTTGTTTCTTCCAGAGACCCTGCTGAGCTAAAAGCCTAAGTTCCTTCTCTAAAACTCTCTCCGCGCTCAGCTCAAGGCCGAAGGAGGGAAGGGGCGGGGCTGCGTTCTGCTACCTCATGCAGAAGCAGAAGCAGAAGCAGGCAAGGACCTAAGAGTCTGGAGAACAAGGAAACACAAGGGCTTGAGAGCTGGAGACGCCCTTAAAGAGCACCTAACCCAAGGGCTCTTTTTTGCAAAGGGGGAAATGGAGACTCGGAGTTGGGGGGGGGAGGGAGGGACTTGTCCCGAGTCATCTAGCGATGATTTAGTGGCAGCGAGCGGTGCTAGCATCGGGCAGACTGTTCTCTCAGATGGAAAAGTTGACTTAAATACCAGATGTAGTTCTTCCTGCTGCTACAATTCCAGGCCAGCAGGCTCCCGGCTCCGTGCAGGTAGAAGTGAGAAAGGACCAGGGAGGTGACCTGGAAGCTCTGGCCAGCAGAAGGCAAGGGAGACAAGCGATGGTGCCCAGGCCTGGGCTCTGACTCTCGGCTCTCTCCCCTCCTTTTCTCTCCTTCTCTCCGTCCCTCCTGACTCCAGCCCGATGCTCGGCTTGGCCAGCTGCCCAGTTCTACTCAAGAGCACCAGAGCTAATAAGTCTATCTAACTCAACAAGCCATTGTCTATGTAAAATACCTCCACTGCAGGCTAGAGGTGACCCCTGCTCTGGGTGGGTCAACTTACCCACAAAAGCCACACACATTTCCCCCAAGTCAGGCAGTTTGAACAGTTTTCTAGGTCTTCTGGCCATGTTACCTCCAATCTTTTTTTTTTTTTTTAAAGAAAGGGAAGAAAAAGTTTACCCATAGGCCTCTGGGTGAATGCCCAACTGCCCTCTGGGGAGCCTGAATTTGCCTCTGCCTCCATCTGGTCTCGTTTAACGGGGATCTGAAAAAAAGAAACCAGTTCTTGCCTCTGCGCCAGTGTTCAGAGCTGGGGGCCTCTGTGGTGAAGGAAACCAAACACCACCTCGCACCTCATCATGACTGTGAGAGCCGGGCTCTGCTCCTGTTACCCCAGGGCCTGCGTTATAGCAGGGGGAACCGGAACCCAGAGGTTTGTCCCTGAGAAGGCCTGGAAATCTTTCCCTGGTCACAGGAGTGACCCAACTCCAGGGCCAGCTGAGAGCCTGCTGCATAATTCAGCAGATGGGTGTCTCTCGTGGGAAGACAGTGGAGAAGAGGGTAGCATTGTTTCTCACCCTCCCAGCATGTGGCCTCCTTCCTCTGTGCAGGCAGCTGAGAAGCCCACGGTTTCAAATCCCCACAGCAGAAGCCGCCTCCTGCCAAACTGAGGAGGAAGGGTCTGTGTTTCTAATTTATTCTGTACCCCCTCCAGTTGTTACTTAAAATAATCCATCATTACATGGCTGGTGGCTCCAAGATTTTTATTTAAAGCAATATGGAGAGAGAGAGAGAGAGAGGAAAAAAAAAAGAAAAAAGAAAACCCACACAACCCGTGACTGTGCTATCTTGGATTTAAGCTGAAAATCTTTTTTTCCCATCAGAGAGTCTCCACAGCTCCCAAGCTTGCTTTTTTGATCTGACCACTTTGGGGGATGCTGGCAAATGCAAGGAAAAGAGGGGGAAATGAGGACATGGCAGAATTTTAATTTCTTAGAAACACCTTGGAAAGACTCGTGCTTTTAAACAGGGAATCTGTGTGTTCTGGTAGGTGTCTCATCGTTTCATCCACTGACCAGCAATAACGCTTTGGACTTAAGCCTCTTGCTTGCTGCAGGCATAAAATGAAGAGGCCAGGGATACCTGTCCAGGAAGTTGTTGGGGGAAAATGAGATCATACAGATGGGAGCATTTCAAGAGAGCTAAGCATCTTACATCTATGCGTGGTATCCTTTTTCCATCCTCCCCTCCTTCCTCCCACCCTTCCCCATCCCCCTTTCTTCTTTCCAAGTGTCTTGTATGTAGTCTCAACACACCAGCGAAGAAAGGCTTTCTCGCTTGTTCATGTTAATATGAAGCCATGGCATTGACGATCCAAAAGTCCCAGCAAGTCTGGAAGTCAGTGCTATTTAATTTTGTAATAGGGCTTTTATTTTCCTCCAGCAGAGTAACTTTGAAAATTAGTTTTGCTCACGTTAAAGCAACGGTGCCGTTCCCTTACAGACACAAGGTGTGGGGGGCCAAGTTGGTCACAAAGCCAGCAATTAATAGAAATTTTATATCAGACACTCCACAAAACAAATGCTATGCATATGATTGCAGATCAAATTCTCATTTTATTACACAGCCCTATTAGTCTACCGTAATGAAGTTTTGTAATAAATACACCACCAACACTCACATTTCCTGGATTTAAAATGTCAAGAGGAAACAGGGCTCACTCCCGCCTCATCTGGCAGCTCTGAGGCGGGGGGGGGGGGGGGGCAGAGGTCTTCCATGCTTGGCCACCACGACATTCCTAGCGCTTGGCACAGGACCTGGCAGAGTCCGTGCCCGATAAGTAAATGTTGGAGAATGAATGAAGACAGCAGTGGATGGATTGACAAACGAGCTGTTCCCAAGCAAGTGGCAGAAGTGTGATCTCACCCGTCTTCACACCTACCCTTTTCCTAGCCCGAAGCCCTCAGGAAGCCTCTCCTATCACTTACAGCCTTCATCCGTGGCCGAATTAGGTCCCCTGTAATGACTTCTCGCGGCAGGCAGTGGCTCTTCTCTTTATCACTTAGGATAATGATGACTAAATATGGATTTGTAAACACGTTATTATTGTGCAAATGTTTGTGCACACAGGGGGTAATTTGCATTCTATGGCATTGGTGCAGAGGTCAGAGGGCTTTGTAGATTCTGTTTATTCTAGGGATCAAACTCAAATTTCAGACTTTCATGGCAACTGTTTTTTACCCACTGAGCCCTCTTATCAGCCCTACATAAAGATTTGTGTCTGCCTCCACCATCCATTAAACTGAAAACTCCTTGGAAGAAAGAAATCATACACAGAGGGTTAGCACTATAATATTCCTCCAATCTCCCTCCCTCCCTCCCTCCCTCCCTCCCTTCCTCCCTCCCTCCTTCCTCCCTTCAGAGTTTCTCTGTATCATCCTTGCTGTCCTAAAACTTGCTTTGTAGAGCAGGCTGGCCTCAAATTCACAGAGATCTTTAAGGCATGCACCACCACCTCCAGTTCCTCTAACCTTTTTGACAACCCTTAAAGGCACAGAACAGATGGGAAACTGTATGACTGTCCATATTTCCTAGACTTGGATTCAACACTTTTTCACTCTCTGGGGCTATGTAAACTTTCTTTAGCACTATATCCTTGGGTAGATCTATGGGATTTAGTTTTTCCTTTTCCTTTTTCTTTTTTTTGGGGGGAGGGAATACAAGTATTACTTTTAGTGATTAAGAACTAAGGAGGAGCTTCAAGAGGGAAACCATGAGTTAACTGCTGTCCAGAGCACCTGAACCAGGGATTCCCGGGTAGCCATGGCTGACAGGTGAAAGTCTGTCTCAACTCCAACAAACAAACAAAAGATGTAGTAGATAACTGTCACTAATTGTAAGACCAGAATGCAGAAGCAGTCTTCTTCTCAATGGCAGGTGGCAGCTTGAGACCAGCTGCTCCAGGCCAACCCTGGCTATGGCAACTCCTATTGTCCTTGCAAGATGGCTCACAAGGGGCAGTGGCTTGATAGCCTGTAACTGGAAAAGGCAACACTGTTCCCACTGTGGGTCTGTGTTGTTCAAGCTGGCGGTTTCTGAAACACAGTACTTACAGTCTGAACTGAAAAGGCAACATTGAGCCAAGAGATAGAGCTTTTCGAGATTGCACTGTGCCCTCCTGGGTCACCCTGCAACCTCTCTAAACACAGAGCAATGACAGTGCAAGTCACCTCATAGGTGGGACACACCCCAGGGATCTTTTATTGCTTCTTCACTTCATCTCAGTATCCACAATTTGTGTCTCCAACTAGGCTAGAGCCGTGAAAGTCATGTGCACTCCTTTGATTTTGGTGTGGTGGACAAGGGCTGCCTGTATAGTACTAGCCACATCAGTCAAATAAGTACACATGCGTAGTAGTGTTGTTGTGCAGAATGACCCCCCTTCCATGGGTCATTCGGATGGGATGCAACTGAATTATACATTCCCGAGTAGGCCCTGCTCAACAACTGCCACGCAGGTTTTACCACTAACAATGTTTGGTGGCAGTGACCCTCCAGTGAATCCGTGAAGACACTGAAACACACATACCAAGACACTCATCATGCCTCAGAATTTACTAAAAAGAACTTCTAAGCTTAACACACACACATGGCCTGGCTCTCTGGTCTTCTCTCTTCCCAAGCCCTAGACACACACTCCTTTGAAGAAACCAGAAGCAACAAGCCACCCAACGTCTCTTGAGTTAATTCCAGCTTCCCCTGGTGAATTACAACTTTTTGCAGACACAAAGGAAAGCAGAGAGACAAATGACACATAAATAAGAGCTTCACTGGCTTGAGGGAGGGAAGCATGGAGAGTGACGTCAGTTTTCCCAGAAACCCATTTATCATGATAACAAAGTCTCAAATGCTTGGGCTGCTCCAGAATTTGCCATACAATTATGTTTTTCAGTTTACAATGTGGTGAGGCCAGCCCAAAGCAAATCAAGGGACCCCCAAATCACCCCTTGCTCTCCTCCCCATCTGCAGAACAAAGGTGGTCTCGGGATTGTTTGAGTTCTGGAATCTTCTCCCTCACCAACATCAACCTTGCAATCCTAATCCAGGCATGGGAGACTGGGGAGGGTAGGTCAACGCAAATTCATTAGAGCAAGGAAAAAATTCATTGGTGGGTTTTTTGTTTGTTTGTTTGTTTTGTTTTGTCAGTAAGGATAGAGCAAGTATAATCTAGGAAACGGATTCATCTTCTTCAAACTATGGCATTTTTAGAATGCAGATGAAAAAAATCACCCCGGTTGTCCTCAAAACACTAGAAGCAACAAATATCACGGTGTCGATCTTGAGAAATCCCCCCAGTTCCATCATCATCAAGCTGTGTCTCCCATCTGCCTCTACCGTCTACACTGTGGCTGCGGAAGGAGCTCTGGGCTGAGAGGTACACAGGGTAGATTAGGTTTCGAATAAACGACTCTGTCCTTCCAAAGCCAGACAGGAAATGGAATAAACTTCTTTATCTGTAGAGAAAATGCTATCAGATTCTAGATTCAGATTTAGAAAACAAATCAATTGCGATTACACCGCCTCCCCAGGGGCTGCTTCCCTCTCCCTCCTTTTGCACGGGAGTCTCGTTGCACGGGCTGTTTCTCTAAATGAATAGGAGGTTACAGGGTTATCCTTTTTCATCCAGAAGTATCTGGGGTAGTGGGCTATACGCCGGGCTGCCTCCTCCCTCATTCAACCTCAGCTCATCACGCTGCTGTGCTGGTGGAATTGCCACCACTTTTCATCTCTGTAAGCAAACTTCAGACCTAAAGCAAACAAACATGGAACCTCGGGTTCCTGGGTATGATTTCTCTGCACATGCCAGGCTGGAAAACTTTAGTTTTTAAAATGATTTTTTTCCCCCTCCAGAGTTGATCGCTACCGAAAGAGAGAACGCTGCTTCTGCAAGTCTCACACTGTATTCGTTGGTCTCTACAGAAAGATGTTAGCGCCACAGGTTTTAGCATATAAGCTCATGTACACTGAACCCAAGACAGACGCTCAGTGAACCGCTCAGAAACGTGCCAAAATATGCAGCCAGCCACCTACAGGCCAGGATGAACTGCACCCCTCCACAGATACACAAGCGGGAGCCCGTGGGACACAGCACAAGTGGACACAGCATTGGAACACAGGGACACACTCCGTAGAGGTGAGCACACCGAAACAGGCTGACTCATTCAGGGTCACATAACCCTGCCACGGGGGGGGGGGTAGGCAGGAGGGCGCGCGTGCACATATATGCGCACTCGCCCAGACACATACAGACGCAGTCACGTATGTAATGCATATGGAGAAACCCTACTCCAGCCAGTCACCTCCCCGCCCCCCCTCACCACACTCTGCCTTAGGTCCCGGGCTAGCCCCAGCTCTGCGCCCCTCTTTCTGAGCAAGCCGGGAGTCTCAGCAGGCAGCTGTGGCAGGGGCGCTCCCAAGCTAAGGGGACAGGGGCCCCGGAGGGCTCCGGACCCATGCTGCCATTCATTCGGCAACGCCCCAGCGGCGGGGCCGCAGCTGCAGCAAGGGAGGCTGAGGCGCTCGCTGCAGCTCTCTCCCGCGATGCAAGTTCAGCTGCCCGCCAGTACGCTTCTCCGACCGCCCCCCGCCCTCCCGCCACCACCGGTCTCCAGGACACGCTGGAGGGGGAGAGTTAGACTGAGCCGCTGACCCCAGGAGCAAAAAGTCCCGCCTTGCCTCTCTGCTCCTGGATGCTACCCCATTGCCCTCCTCGTGGTAGCGGTGGTAGTCGAGCCGCAACCAAGTCTGCTCGGCCGTCCCCAGCCCCACACCCTCAAGCCCTAGCCCGGGGACTGGTACCCAAGCCCTACACTCACCACCTGGCGAGCTATATCGGCCGCTGCCATCGCTCCTTGGTCCGCCAGGGCTGCAACGGGTGCCTCCGCCACGGGAGCTGCTGCACAGGAAACAGAAGAGCTCCTCCGACAAAGAGAAAGTGTTACACTTCGGGCGCGACCAAGTCTGGTGGAGGGAGGTGCCAGGGAGGGGCCCCCTCACCGCTGCTCCAACCCCAACCTCTCCTCTATCACCCACCCCCTCAGAGTAGGTGTGGGGAGGGGACGGATTGGCCGCGCTGCCTTCCCCTAGGGCGAGCCCAGTTCCAGTTCTCTGTGCAACCCGAGTCTCGGCCTCCGTGAAGGGGGCGGGGGCTCCCCTCGGTGACCACGTCCTCCGCCCCCCCTCCCTGCCGCTACTGGGCTCCGTGGTACGTCCCGACCTCTGCTGAATTGTCACACACACACACACACACACACACACACACACGCACGCACCCCTGTTTTCCTCTACATCCCTGAGCCCCTAGACCTGAGGCTGGAAGGGTGTCCCGGCCCCTCCCCCTCCTACACTCTGCTCCTAGGCTGAGATCTGCAGTCCTCTTTCTTTTCCCAGCCCCCATAACCCCTCGTGCTCCCAACCGAGAACCCCGGGTGCCTGTGTGGGAGCGCTGGCCTGTGGGGTGTCAGGGCTTCCCTGTAGTCCACCCTAACTAATCAGGTTATCTCCTTGGGTTGGGGAGGGGCGGTGGCAGGGCAGGGGTTGCCGCACCTGCAGCGCCACCACATTACAGCTTAGAACTGGAGCGTTCGTGGGGGAGCTGCACTGCAGCCCCGCCACTGAGCCGTGACTTGGGGACGACGTCTCTCCTGTCCTGAGGTGTCCAAGCCTCCTTTGCAGTAGGCTGTATTTCGCATGGAGCCCAGCTCCCCACTACCGTACCTAACAGAAACTGAGCTCACTGGTCCCACTCTGGCCCCTGATCTCAGGATGACGAGGACGACCAGGACGAAGGAAAGGATGCGGAGCATTCCACCTTTTAGGTTAGGGAGCCGGAAGGGAGTCTAAGAATGGGAAGTGATAGCCGGGCGTGGTGGCGCACGCCTGTAATCCCAGCACTTGGGAGGCAGAGGCAGGCGGGTTTCTGAGTTCAAGGCCAGCCTGGTCTACAGAGTGAGTTCCAGGACATCCAGGGCTACACAGAGAAACCCTGTCTCAAAAAAACCAAGGGTGGGGGGGGAAGAATGGGACCTGAAGGGCTCTAGCTCTGTTGAGGCAGATGCAGATACAGGAGGGGCCATGGAGAATGATTGATGACCAGTTCCAACCGTGCCTCAGTACTGATTCAGCCCAGGACTCCATGCCTGCCCGGGGACAGCTCCTAACATCCACAGGCTGCAACTATTCCTGCCCGCTCTCCTTTTCCTCCCAGCCAACTGCTGTCGGCAGTCCTCTCCCTAGCATGCTCCCCACCTCCCTGGCCCTGAAGTCCACCCCTCTCCTCCTCTCTCTGTCTTGGGATTGGCTCTTTGTTGGCTCCATGTGACTGATGAACTTGGCATGATATGGTTTGGCAGAGGCCCAAGAGCCCCCCCACCCCCCCTCAGAGTGATAGGATCTTAGGTCTCTCTCCTGAGGAGAGGAAGGCAGGAAAGAAAGAAAGAAAGAAAGAAAGAGAGAGAGAGAGAGAGAGAGAGAGAGAGAGAAAGAGAGAAAGAAAGAAAGAAAGAAAGAGGGAGAGAGAAAGAGAGAAAGAAAGAAAGAAAGAAAAAGAAAGAAAGGGAGAAAGAGAGAAAGAGAGAAAGAAAGAAAGAAAGAGGGAGAGAGAAAGAGAGAAAGAGAGAAAGAAAGAAAGAAAGAAAGAAAGAGGGAGAGAGAAAGAAAGAGAGAAAGAAAGAAAGAAAGAAAGAAAGAAAGAAAGAAAGAGCCAGGGAGAGGGATCTCACACAAAGACTGGGCCTAGAGACTGTAAGGAGAGCAGCAGCAGGGGACCAAAGTGTCCACAAAAGAACTGCCCCGGTCCTGCATCGCACCAGGCAGCGGGCGCTTCTCCTGTTGTCTCAGGGAGGTCTTCAAGTCACGTATACACTCTAAGTACAAGGACTCTCTGAAATCTGTCCCCAGGGCCTAAAGCGGGATCCCGTCAAGTGATCCCTGCTCCATCACTGTTCTAGATCCTCAAGAGAGTGGGCTAAAAGAGAAGAGCCTGGTATGCTCAGAGGCCCCAGGGTGGGTGATAGCATCCAGGAAGAGAAGCAGCTGTCATTCCCGAGCCCCCCAGGACCACCCGGGGAAGGCCTAGGCCCTGGACTGATATAGTATGAACACCTAAAGCCAAGCCTAAAATTGAGGAACTGCTTTTAAGGTTTGGGCCTCAACCGGATGAGGGTGGGGAATCAGAGGCGCTGGCTGCTTCCAGGCTAGGCCTGCAGAAGGTAGCCTTTGAGCCTTCCCCGACAACGGCTGGCACACAGTACATGGCAAAGGGTGTGGGCCAAGCTCTGATACTGGCATGGGATTTGGTTGGAAACAGAGTTGAGAGCTGCTACCAGGAGGGTTTGAACTAGATGGAAGCCATAGTGGGGTTGTGGGAACCCTGTGCGGAGTCCTGTCTGCCTCTACCCCTGCCAGCCCCCCACACAGGCATAAACCACACAAGGCCTCACAGCACTGGGGACACTTTCGGCACAAATACCTTGGTGCCCTACGGAAGTGGCACACTCAGCTGCCTGTCCCTAGAGGGGATGAGAACCTGAACAAGATCTCTTTACAATGCAGGACCTCCCAGCCTGGAGACAGAGTGTGTAATTCAAATCTCCCGCAACGCCTCTGTTCCTTCCTTCCTTACCTGCTGTCTGCCTCTACAAAGAAAGTTCAGTTCTACACAAGTTTTGGAAATGGCTTGAGTCTGCTTCTCAGTGTTTGGTCTGGGTTATCTTCTCAGGCACAGGGGAGACTGAGGAGAGAAGAGATAACAAAAATGGTCAGTTGGTAAGTTTTGTTCCTTCTTTCTTTTTGTGAGAGATTAAAAAAAAATTCAGGAAATTAAAAACAAAAACAAGAGCAGAGGTTATGGGGAGAGACTGGGCAGAGACTTGAGTTGGTAGAGCACCTTCCTAGCATACAGGAAGCCCTGGATCTCATTTCCAGCATCACATCAATCAGGTGGAGTATCCTACTTGTCCATGCTCTCAGTATTTCGGAAGGGAAAAGCCAGGAGAATTACAAGTTCAAGGTTATTCCACATACAAGTCACGTTCAAGGTAAGCCTGGGCTAAGTGAGAGTCTGTTTTTTGGTTGTTTTTTGTTTGTTTGTTTGTTTGTTTTTGTTTTGTTTTTGTATTTTTTTAAAGAAGAAGGAGGGGGAGGTTTTTTTGTGAAGATGAATTTTTGGACTCATAGGCACTGTCATGAACGTATGTACATGTATGTTGCGGTGTCCCTGGGGCGCCCTGGCTGCCAGGGCTCCCGCACGGTGCAGTGTGGGACAGGCACTCAGTCAAAGGTCGCTGAGTCAAGAAGTTAACAGAGGCATGCAAATCAACTATTTTTATATTCCTATTTTCTTAGGGAATCCAGAGCAAGCCACACCTTCTCTTTTGCCTGGGAGGGGAGATGGCTCCCCTGCTAGATAGGAATCGGGTCCTAATTGGATCCGACATTCATAGGCAGGCTTTACCCAGGTCACAGTGATGGCTGAGGTGGGCCTAATACTGGATAGGATGGGGGGGGGCAGGGGCGCAATAGTGACGTGCAGTCAAGAGCTCAGGGGGAAAAACAAACAAACAAACAAACAAACAAACTTTCTCCTGAAATGATCCTGAAATGGAGGCCTTATGAAAGGATGCAATAAAGCCCAGTGGAACTGGTCTCACAGGAGTAGAGAAGCCTTTAGAATGATCTAAGATCAGGAAGTTAGAGAAGAAAGCAAAACCAAAGTGATCAAGAAAGCATCAGCTGCGCAAGGTAAAAACAGGAAGCCAGATGGTGGTGGCGCACACCTTTGATCCCAGTGCTCAGGAGGCAGAGGCAGGTGGATCTCTGAGTTCGAGGCCAGCCTGGTCTACAGAGTGAGTTCCAGGACAGCCAAAAGGTACACAGGGGAAACCCTGTCTTGAAAACCAAAAACAAACAAAAGGAAACAAAAAAAGCTGGGCGTGGTAGCACACACGCCACGTGTATTCTCATAAGTAATAAGGAAGGCAGTTTGGAACTGAGGCTATAGCTCGGTTGGTAAAGTGCTTGCATAACATGCACAAAGCTCTGGGTTCTAGTGACCCCAGTGTTGCAAAAAAACAGCCATGGTGGCATGTACACTAAATCCTAACACTTGGAAGGGGAGGCGGGAGGATCAGAAGTCCACAGTCATCATCAACTACATAGTGAATTCAAAGTCAACCTCGGTTACAGGACACCCTATCTTAGATCATACTAAAAGTATGCTTAAGACCAGGAAGGACCACGGAGATGGCTCAGCAAAGAAAGGAAGGCTTCTCTAGCCCTGAGTTCCGATCCTGGGATCTACATAGTAGAAGGAGAGAACAGAGTCTTACAGTTGGTCTTCTGATCACCACAAGCACACCATGGTATCTGCACGCTACACACACACACACACACACACACACACACACACACACACCTTTTAAAGAAGGATATAAATAAGGAAGTCAGCTGGATGGGTGAACAAGTTGAGGCACTAATAACCTTAATTAATTCTGTGAGCTCATAAGAGAGAACTGACTCCTGAGAGCTGTCCTCTAACCTTCACAGGTGTGCCATGGTGCAAGTGCACCTGTACACACACACACACACACACACACACACACACAAATAAAATTTGGGAGAATAAAAAGAAAGTAAGGGAGGAAAGAAAGAAAGAAGGAAGGAAGGAAGGAAGGAGTCCAGGTTGTGGGTATAGTTCAGTGTCAGGGTGCAAGAGGCCCTGGGTTTGATTTTTCAGTGCAGCAAAGAAAAATAAATAAAAGAGAGGGAGGGGGTATTTAAGAAATTCCAGATCTTAAGCAGAAGGGGTGGGGCAAGGAGCCAGTGGCTTTAGAGGCTTCAAGATAAGATGGGACCATGTCTGAAGAGCTGTGTTAATGGTAGCAAATTGCTTGGGCTTTTTGCTCCAGAAGAGAGGTGCTCAGGATGTGCTGTCTAAAGCGAATGCCCACCCAGCGTCTCGATGTGTGCCTGGCACAAATGAGATGCTCCTAGAGAGAAATGGAAAAGTAAAGATAATGGGCAGAATTTTCTCTATTTTAAAAACTTTTTAATGTAAAGCTTTCCTAAATATTTGAGAGATGCTCCTACTTATCAGCTCACAAGCAACAAAATGAATGGATGAGTAGTATATGAATAATAAACAGACAATCCCAGCACTGATCATGCTTAATTCAACAGTTAATTTTTTTTATTTTTTCATGGACATGTGGCTTATGGCTATGATTTTATATCACACACACATAATGTAGACATATTTTTGTCCATAGAAGTGTTCTATAGAAAAAAATCATTTTATTTGATATGGTGTAATTTAATATATCAATTACTTCCTTGCATTCTAGAGAGGACACCATGATACCCAGATGCTGTGCTACCTGAACCTGCTGGAGAAACAGTCCCTTTGATGGTGAGGAGCTGTTGAGTTTGGAATGAGGAAGTGACAGGAGCCCATTTGCAATTTGAAAAGGTCACTCTGCCTTCAGCTACAAAAAAGGAATTTGGAGCAGAGAATGATTGAAGCAGTTCGTACTCCCCTGTACAGTGACAGGGCTCAGGATGCTATTTGCTGTGGTTGTCCCATTCAAAAACTTATGTTGAAATGCAATCCCCTTTGTGAGCTACTGAGCAGGTGTAAATGTAATCCCAGCCCAGCAGGGGGAGGCCTGGAGGAAGGGATTAGGATTAGATGACATCATCAGTGTGAAGCCCTGTGACCATGAACTAGTTTTTTTTAGAATGTAATGTAACATTGCATTTTCAAAATACTTATTTTTATGTATGTGTATGCATGTATGTGTATGAGTGTATTCCATGCGGTGCAGAGGTCCTCAGAGGCCAGAAGAGTGTTGGATCCCTTGGGATTAGAGTTACAGACTGTTAAAGCTAAACTCAGGCCCACTGAAAGAGCAACAAATACTCCTTACAGATAAGCCATCTCTCCATCCTGATCATGACGCTGTGACCTTCCTGTCAGTACTTGAGTGCTGGGATTAAAGGCAAGAGCCAGCATGCCTTGCCTATCCATGTTTCTTAGTGGGTGATACTTAATGTGCATAAGAAGGGGAAGTGAGGATGTGGAAAGGCCAATAGACTAAGTTACAGTTAGAAGAAGCAAGATGCTCTAAAGACAGGCATGGGTGCATACCTGGATTCTCAGTACTAAGGAGTGAAGGAAAGAAAATCGGGCGTTCAAGGTCATCCTCACCTACACAGCAAGTTGGAGGTCAGCCTTGGCTACTTGAGAGCTTGTCTTAAAAAAAGTAACGGAAAGTACAAAATTCTAAAAAGAAAAAGTTCTAGAGGTAGGAATGCATTTAAGTAATAGAGTTTTTCTTTAACATGTATTAGGCTCTGGATTAAATCCACAGCAGTGCCCCCCAAAAGTTTTGATGTGTTATTATGCAGTAGTGTTACTATAGATAATAATGTACTGTACATTTCTCAAAGATAAAAGAAATGATTTTGCATGTCCTCACCATAATAGAATGATAAACAGTTGATATTTATCATTCAAAACATGTGTGTTTATCTGAACTTAAACAATACATAAGCCAGGCGGCGATGGCGCATGCCTGTAATCCCAGCACTTGGGAAGCAGAGGCAGGCAGATTTCTGAGTTCAAGGCCAGCCTGGTCTACAAAGTGAGTTCCAGGACAGCTAGGGCTATACAGAGAAACCCTGTCTCGAAAAACCAAAACTAAACCAAACCAAACCAAACCAAAACAAAACAATGCATATATTATGAAAACATTGTAATACCCCATTACTATAGGTAGATCTACCCCCAAAAGGCCAGTATGTTAAAGGCTCCACATAAGTACTGTGGGATACTCATGTCCCCTTCCCTATAGAATGAGTAAATACATATTTAACAAAAGTAAATAAATGAACGAACAAACAAAACGGGGGATGGATGTTTTGGGTACTTAAGAGTAGAGGTAGTGGGGGAGAAAGAGGTTAAAGACTGGTGGATCTTAGTTTTGTAGTTTAGTATATAAGTCTCCCTGGAAGAAGTGATGTTTGAATTGAGATCTGAAAATTACATAGGAGCCTGCAAGAAGAGCAGCAAGAACATTCCAGGTAAAGCAAGAGTATGTGTGAAGTCTTTGTTCAAGAAGACAGAAAAGTAGGGGCTGCAGTTGAGGCAGAGAGCTGATAGAAAGCTGATGTGGGAGCAATTCTCAGGCCTGGAGTGGAGAATTGGGCAGGGTTCAAGGGCATTGCATTGTTTTAATCTTGAAAGTCTGGAACAGAACTAAGGACATAGTCAGTGATAAGAATGCTTCAGCTGTTCAGGGGAACAATACTGGGTCCAATCCCCAGAACTGGAAAAACAAAAATAACAACAACAACAACAACAACAAAACAAACTTTCTCTGAAAACAACAGGAAGCTTACTCGAAGGAGGAAGGCTTGTGACACCAGCCATGTTTTGAACATCCTTGGCTTCAGGATAGGGTGGACTAAAAGGAGAAGACTACAAGCAGAAAGGCTATCGGGACAATCTAGCTGAGTGATCATGGAAGCTCAGACAGAATGATGGACATGCGGGAGAGAGAACACATTTGGGAGATATTTAGAAAGTAAATTAGGTGGTGGGGCCTTGTGCCTTTAATCAATCACAGCGCATAGGAAGCAGAGGCAGGAGGATATTTGAGTTCAAGGCCAGCCTGGTCTACAGAGCCAGTTTGAGAATGGCCAGGGATACACAGACATAAAGAAACCTTGTCTCAAAAACAAAACAAAACAAAGAAACAAAAAAGAAAGTAAAATCAACCTAGATTTGGTGATGAGGAGGGTAAAGGAGACAAAGATGTCAACCTAGGGACTTTTGTGACACTTGAGGGGAGAACAAATAGGAAATTACAGCTTACATCACACACACACACACACACACACACACACACACACATATGTGTATATATATAATTGGTGTATACGTGGTATTTTGGTCCATGCAAATGGATGAAACTACCTAGGGGAAGAATAGATAGAGAAGGTTGAAAATACCAATACTTAGAAGTGGAAGCAGGGGCTGAAGGGAAAGCCGAGCTGAGAAAACGCGTTGCCTGTATGAGACCTTGGGTTCTACGTGGAGCACCACATAGAAAGTAAGGGAATCCGACGTGGAAATGGGAGAACCTGAAAAGACAGAAGCTGGAAGACAGCCAAGGTCAAGGTCATATGTTATTGGAACTCAAGGAGGAGAGCCTTTCAAGAAGAAAGTAATAATGAACAGAATTGATTGCTGTAAAGAGCCTGGGGTAGAGGGAGCACTGGGTTGTGGCTTAGTGCTTACCTAGCATGAGAGTCCTTGGGTTATACACACACACACACACACACACACACACACACACACACACGGGATGAGAGTGGAGTCAATAAAAAAAAATCCATAAAACAAAATCCCAGCTTCTTGGAGGTCTTTCAGATGAGCAACAGCTTTCAGCGATGGATGGCAGCCCCCCAAACGACTTCAGGGTCTTGAGGAATGACTAGGAAATGAATAAAAGGGATTCAGTAAACACAGTTGGCTGGGAAGGAGAGCAGAAGGATGGAGGGGTCAGTTTCTTTAAGGACACTGGCCGGACAGAAGACGCGGGTCCACTCAGTGTACTTGGGAAAGGTCCAGGTAATAAACAGTGATTGCACACAGTAGCGAGCCAGTACATATTTAATAGCTAGCTTTCCAAGAAACAAACAACAAGCCTGCTCCGCATCACTTGCTGATTTCTGCAGAGTAAATACCCTCACCGTGATGATTTCAAGTTATCAATATGATATTGAGAGCCTGGCAAGCAGGTGACCGCGCCCAGCCGGCAGCAGGAAGGCGGCCTGAGAGGTACCGTTACCGGCCTGCCGTGATGCTTCCTTTCCTGAATTCCACACACATGCCTTTCACCCGATTTCACAGTGCGATGCTTCTCTTTCTCTTGTTTCCTCCTATGAGGCCTTTTCATGTGGATATTCATCTTAAGTCATTCATTTTGTTGATAGTTAATTCTGTGTAAAGAGATTGAGATGTTTATATGACCAAATCTATCACCATTGAGTGCAAAGATTTTTTTGCCCCTGGTGTTGGGCATGTTTTTGGAAAACTATTCAATTTGTACTCTGCTTCGATTGGTGTGTATTTGGCTAGCATAAGTAAACTTTCGGAGACTGGGGCATTTAAATTGCAAAGTTGAGGAGCTGGTGGTAGGGTCTTACTAAAATTCACCAAGATAGTATTTTGCGCGGTTTCATGTTACCCAGCTAATCCCCCTGACCCCATCCCTGCAACTAAATATTTCGGACCATCCTCCTCACCCCACACCAGACTCTCATGTGTCCCCAGCTGGCTCCGAACTCCCTATGCAGCTGAGGATAACCTTGCACTTTTAGTCTTCCTGCCTCTACCTCCCAAAGGCTGAGACCACACAGGTGTGTGCCAAAATACCCCATTTATAATGTGCTGGGATTGAACTCAAGCAAACTAGGCGAGCACTGAAATCAAAAGTATTTCAAATATGCAGGTGGCATTTCCAAGTAGCCTGCTTCCTTCCTTTCAAAGTTGAATCTACATTTCAATCAATCACCTGATCTTTTTTTTTCTGGTTTTTTTCAAGACAGGGTTTCTCTGTATAGCCCTGGTTGTCCTGGAACTCACCCTGTAGACCAGGCTGGCCTCAAACTCAGAAATCCGCCTGCCTCTGCCTCCCAGAGTGCTGGGATTACAGGCGTGTGCCACCACTGCCCGGCTCTGATCATGTATTTTATCTACCCTAGCAGACAGAGCTGAAGTACCTTGGGTAAATTGGTGACTGGTGGCCTGGTTTGTTTTTATGGTCAACTTGGCATAACTGAAAGAGACCTGGGGAAAAGGGAATCTCAACTGAAGAATTACCTTGATGCATTGTCATGATTGCTACCTGCTGTAGGAGGTCCAGCCCTCTGTGGGGAGTACTTACTGCCCTTGGTCCTGAGCCATATAAGAAGACCAGCTGGCCAGAAGCCAGTGAGGGAGCCAGGGAATAGCATTTCTCCGTGCTTTCTGCTTCAGGTCTTTCTTGAGTTGCTGTCCTAACTTCCCTCAGCGATGGACTGTGTGACCTGGAAGTGTAAACTGAAAGAAACCTTTTTCTCCCTCGATTGGTTTTAGTCATGGTGTCTATTACAGGCAACAGAAAAGCAAACCGGAACACAGGGCCAGGAAGAACCTCAAAGTAACTAGTCCTGGTGTGCTGTTCTTGTTGGAAACAATGAAAAATTGTAAGCATTGACTTTGGCAAACTCAAGTCACACATACTTTGTAAAGTATGTCCCATCACCTGGTATGTCCCATCCCATTTTAAATGAGCTGTAATGTCAAGCTCTAGCTGAGGGAAGACTTCAGAGATACAGCCAGGAGAGAGAGAGAGAGAGAGAGAGAGAGAGAGAGAGAGAGAGAGAGAGAGAAGAACTAATTTATGTAGACCTATTTATTTCATAAGGATTTACAGAGCACCTTCTGTGTGCTGAGCATCTCACATGAAGACTCCAGACATGGACGGGGACGGGGCATGGAAAGACAGTCTGGCAATGACAGTACAGAGGAGTATAACGAGACCGTGCCCTTGGACCCTCAGGAGCGGGTACCTTAAGTCAGACTCAGGCAATCCGATGAGCCTTCACTGATGTGATGCTAGCTAAGTTTAGACTTCAATAACAGCAGCACCAGTAACCAGAAATAGGTAGGGAAATGGCAAATTGAAAAAAAAAAACCAAACAGTTACAGAGATGGATATGAGCTGGCATCCAACCCTGAGAGAGAGCAGAAATGTGCATGTGTGTGTGGAGGGCACGGAGGGGGAAGGTTTCCAAACTTAGAATCATTAGTCCCCATGGGCCAGGGAGATATCTTTGAACAGATCTCTAAAATATGCAGATCCAAAATACCTTGCCTCAAGTATAGACGGAATCCTGTCAGTTGTCTTAGTTAGGGTTTCTTCTGCTGTGATAGAACACCATGACCAAAAGGCAAGTCGGGGAGAAAGTATTTATTTGGCTTACACGTCCGCAGCACTGTTCAGCAATGAAGGCAGTCAGGACAGGAACTCAAGCGGGGCAGGAACTTGGAGGCAGGAGCTGATGCCGAGGTAACAAAGGGGGGGGGGCTGTTTAGTGCCTTGTTCCTCGTGGCTTGCTCAGCCTGCTTTCTTATGGAACCCAGGGCCAGCTGCCCAGGGGTGGCCCTACCTACAGTGGAATGACACCTTGCACATCAATCATCTATCAAAACAAAGTGCCCTGCAGGCTTGCCTACAGTCCAACCACATGAAGACACTATCTCGGTTGAGCTTCACCCTTCTCGGACGTCTCTAGCACACATCAAATTGGCACGAAGCTAGCCAGCACATCAGATGAGGATAAATACCATCCATATATATATATATATATATATATATATATATATATATATATTTTTTTTTTTTTTGGTTTTTTGAGACAGGGTTTCTCTGTGTAGCCCTGGCTGTCCTGGAACCCACTCTGTAGACCAGGCTGGCCCCGAACTCAGAAATCCGCCTGCCTCTGCCTCCCAGAGTGCTGGGATTATAGGCGTGCGCCACCACCGCCCGGCCATATTTCTTGTACTGTATGTAGCCGTCCACCTCCATGACGGAGTCCTCACGTAGCCTTTGCGATGCTGCATGACACAGAGGTTCATCTGCAACCCATGCAAGTTACCTGAGAATACACTTCTTGTTTTGGCACTTGGGGATTTGAAGTAGTCACTTTGTGACAAATTGGCAAAGAGCCAAAGTTGCCTCCTGGGCACGATATGGGCTTTGCTACAAATGGCTTCCCAGCCTACCTCAATGGAGGCCCTGTTCCAGTCTGTTCCAGGGAGAGCAGAAGGCAAGCTTTTCAACGTTCATAATAGGGCTACTTACAAACCACCTCCCCTCCAGTTTTCCTAAGGGAATGCATCCGCCTTCAGCAGTGATAGCAATAAAAATATTAGTTCTCAAATCCAGTGTCAGAAAGTATGGATTTAAATAAACTGCCATGGCATAAAGGGCAAGAAAGGTGAGGGTAGATCTGTGAGGAAATTGGTGAAAGACGGGTATTACTAAAATACACTGTATGAAATTTCCAAAGAACTAATGAAAATATTTTTTTAAAAAAATATAATTACCATGGGTCTGATCACAAATCCAAACAAGATTCCTGAAGTTTTAGGAAAATTTGTTCACACAGATTACTTTACATTTTTGCTATTGCAAGTTATCTAATAAAATAAAAGTACAGATAAATACATACGGAATGAAGTGTTGATAAAAGATGGCTTTTCGATCTATTTATTATCTATTCGATAATGTGTGTTGTAAGAACAATAATGCAAAAGCATTCCCCAAGAGTTTAATCAATTGTATGAACTCAAAAGGGCACATTTCCAGGCTTCCTGCTGGCCATTGATCAGTATTGATTGACCCAATGATATGAATAGAACACTGGTATTTAACAAGATGAACTAGTCCAGTAGGAGCGCTTTAGTCTAGCCCCATCTCATGATGATTCCACTGACCCATTTGCGATGGGGGCTCCAGTTTTGACAATTTTAACAAAATGGGGGTACTGCTGGGCATGGCACACGCCTTTAATCCCAGCACTCAGGAGGCAGAGGCAGAGGCAGGCTAATCTCTGTGAGTTCCAAGCCAGCTGGTCTACAGATAGAGTTCCAGGACAGCCAGGGGTGTTACACAGAGAAACACTCTCAACGAAAACAAACACACAAACATAGATGTAAAGATGGCTAAGCACTTCAGAGCACGTGCTGCTCTTACAGAGGACCCACGTGGGACCTCACATCGCTTTGTAACTGCAGTTCCAGGGGATACAACTCCCTTTCTGGACTCTATGGCCACTGCACACACGTGTTGCACAGAAATACACACAGGCAAAACACCCATCCACATAAAATAACTTTAAAAAACAGAAAGGAAGAAAGAAGAGTAGTGATGAAGCTAAGTAGCAGAGAGCTAGCCTTAGATGCACAAGACTTAGGGTCTAGCCCCAGCACCCCACCACAGCCACCAACGTATAAACGTTGACTTTTAATTTGAAGCTGAAGTTAGTGCTATAGGCTCATAATCCCAGCATTTGGGCAGCAGAGGCAGGAGGATTATTACAAGTATGAAGCTGTGCTACTCTATAAAGTGAATTGTAAGCCAGCTAGGGCTACATAGCAAGACCCTATATTAATAAAACCAGAAAGGAGGGTGAAGAGAAGGGAAAAGAAGAAAGGGAGGGGAAAGGAAGATCTAATTCGGGAACATTCGGATGATCCTCAACTTTGGTTAGAACTTGGCCATGAGGGCTGGAGAAATGGCTCAGCAGTTAAGAACACTGGCTGTTCTTCCAGAGGACTGGGGTTCAATTCCCAGAACCCACATTGCAGCTTACAACCGTCTGTAACTCCAGTTCCAGAAGATACAAAACCTCAAACAGACACACATGCAGGCAAATCACCAATGCACATGAAATAAAAATTTAAAAATCACACACACACACACACACACACACACACACACACACACACACACTTGTCCATTCATCTTAAGAAGCTTAGACATAGCCCGGGCGGTAGTGGCGCACGCCTTTAATCCCAGCACTTGGGAGGCAGAGGCAGGCGGATTTCTGAGTTCGAGGCCAGCCTGGTCTACAGAGTGAGTTCCAGGACAGCCAGGAAACCCTGTCTTGAAAAAACAAAACAAACAAACAAACAAAACAACAACAACAACAACAACAACAACAACAAAAGAAGCTTAGACATATTCACTTGTAAAACTCTTTGCTGAGGGTAATCAGGATTAAACAGGGTCTCAGGTAGCACAGGCTGGCCTTCAACTTGCTGTATAGTTGAGGCTGGCCTTGAACTCGTGATCCTTCAATCTCTACCTTCCAAGTGCTGGATGTTCTGTCACGCCCGACTTCGTCTGTAAAATCCTGACATAGCTTTGGATAATTTAGTAAGGTCGGATACACATAAAATGTCTGTTAAGTCCTAAAGCAATCATAAAAATGCCTTTAAACGTGTATTTTGCTCATTTGTTAAACAGGTGCTTATATTTATCAAAACATATGAATTAATCCATGCCTGAAAGTCCAGCACTTGAGAGACTGAGCTCTACAAAGCAGGAACTTGTGTCCAAAGGCCGAAGGCTCGGGATATAGCTTGGTGGGAGAGTCTTGCCTCAAATTCATGAGGACCTACATTTGATCCCCAGCACCATAACACTGACCAGCAAACAAAAGCCGTGGACAAGGTTACGTGTGTAGAATATAAGTTCTATCACGACAAGTAGTTACGTTACACTTCTGAAGCTATCTGGGCTGAAGAGCTGACAGCAGTTGAGAGCCCTCGCTGTTCTTCCACAAGGCCCAGGTTTGGTTCTCAGCACCCACACTGGGTGGCTCACGACCATCTGTACCTTCAGTCCAGGTGATGGGACACATATCTTCTTGGTCTTCTCGAAACTTGTTTGCATGCGGTGCAAAAGCATATGCAAAAGCAAAACAATCATATACATAAAAATTAAAAATAAGTAATTTTTTTTTGTTTTTTTGTTTTTCGAGACAGGGTTTCTCTGTATAGCCCTGGCTGTCCTGGAACTCACTCTATAGACCAGGCTGGCCTCGAACTCAGAAATCCGCCTGCCTCTGCCTCCCAAGTGCTGGGATTAAAGGCGTGCGCCACCACCGCCCGGCTAAATATTTTTAAAGTGTCTCTGAGCCTCACCTGCCTGCCTCTTCACTGTCTTACCCTACCATGGCTACCATATGAAAGGCGGAACAATCAAATGTGCCAGACCTCTGCTAGGCATGGCACACCCTTAGGCTGGCTCCGTCCCTGCTATGATGGTTCCAGTCTTTAGGGCTTGTGAGTTCTTGGCTCTGTACATCCAGCCTAAAAGGCGGGTGAGACGTTTTCCTTCCAGGACTGAGCTCTCAGGATCCTGGGATCTGAACCCTCTTCTGAACTCTTCCCACTCCCCACCCCTGCACTCGGGGAAGGGAATCCTCACGAATCCTCATGCGATCATGACTTCTTTTCCACCAAATATGGCACAGCATTCTTCAAAAATCTACAAATGCACTGGGCACAAGTCAGCTCCACAATAGGAGAGGAGAGGGGCTCCCAGTCGCCATCTGCCTAATCCACAGGGCCAGTTGGAGTCTGCATTTCCTTGAACCAATCAACAGAGCTCTTATTTGTCTCCTGTGGTTTCAAGTTCAGCGTGTTCAGATGTATTGCCACTTCCACAAGAAATCACAATCTTGTCAAGCACTGGAGGTCTATCAAGTTGGATCTGAGGACTCCTCCCCCGCCCCCCCCAAAGCCCTTGGTTAGTGGCTGCAGTTTGGTCCATCTTCAGATCTGGTATCTTTTAAGCAGCCCGGAAGCTGGTCGTGGCCAAGGCTTGAGAAAATGTATGCTCTTTGCTGCTTCCTCAGTCACATCTGTGATAAATCGGACTTGCAAAGCTTATGATAAGAGGCGATGACGGCTAGACTCACCCAGTTCCTCTTGGCTCACATACAGGGTTTAGATCTTGCTTGCCTTTTGATGCATACACCCCACTAATAGCAAGTGAACAGTAGACATTTTAATGGCTTCTCTGAGCTGATAGAACCTATTTATCCATTCACCTCTACATGTGGCTTGGCATTTAAAAAAAAATGGAATCTGAAACCAGACCTCTTAGGGTTAAGCCTCACAGAGCCCCTTGCTATTTATGTGGCCTTAAGCAATATCCTAAACCTCTTTGGGCCATAGTTTTTTTTCTCACATATTTGAGATAATGATAATAAGAAGAGGGCTGGAGGGGCGGCACCCCTGTCTGCTGGGCTCAAGCTACTGCCTTCCAGGGCCGCAGTAGCTGTCCGCCTCTGCCGAGGGAAATTGGAGGTGAAAGCCTGGGTTTCCCATCCCAGTAGTGGCAAATGACAGAGGTGATACTTCTCATCGTGGCCACACTGGGAAAGACCAAAACAAAAGATCCAGCGACAGACGCCACCAAGTCCATCTCTGAGGTGGGCTTGCCAGGCCTGAGCATAGATCAGCTCCTAACCCAGTGCACATGTCCAACGATGCCTGCGGGCTGCTAGCACCTCCCCGTCTCCTTGTCGTGGACTGCCCAGGCTGAGCAAGTTCCAGAACAGCGCATCCAGGGCTACACAGAAAAATCCTGTCTCCAAAACCAAACCAAAACAAAATACAAACACAAACATAAAATCCCACAAAACAGATGCAACTGTCCTCTGGAGTGGTCAAGGGCCTGACGGGTGTGACTGAAGCCCAGAACACACAGCAGGGTTGGGGTTTGTACTGGCTGGTCTGTGTGTCAACTTGACACAGGCTGGAGTTATCATAGGAAAAGGAGCTTCAGTTGGGGAAGTGCCTCCATGAGAACCAGCTGTGGGGCATTTTCTCAATTAGTGATCAAGGAGGGAAGGCCCCTTGTGGGTGGTACCAACCCTGGGCTGGTATTCTTGGGTTCTATAAGAGAGCAGGCTGAGCAAGCCAGGGGAAGCAAGCCAGTAAGAAACATCCCTCCATGGCCTCTGCATCAGCTCCTGCTTCCTGACCTGCTTGAGTTCCAGTCCTGACTTCCTTTGGTGATCAACAGCAATGTGGAAGTGTAAGCTCAATAAACCCTTTCCTCCCCAACTTGCTTCTTGGTCATGATGTTTGTGAAGGAATAGAAACCCTGACTAAGACAGAGTTCTATGCATGCACTGCTGTTTCTGTCTTTTCCATGGGTTCCCTGGATCTGAACTCAGGTAACTCATACTTGGGCATTTTACCCACTGAGACATCTCTGCAATCCTAAGCCCAGGTCTTTATACCAAATGTGTGGTCTTTGAGTAAGCCAGAACCTATTGATCATGGAGCAGATGGGTCAAAGGACAAGCTGCCACCCCAATATCCAGAAGAGGCAGACTCGGTCAGACAGAGGGTGTTCTGTGGCAAAGTTGTTGCTTCTGACTGTCCTTGCATGTGCTAGACTCTGGCTGTACACTGTGAGACACATTGGTCCCTAAGCATTCACAGGTTTATTACACAAGGGGCAAAAAGGACCTTGCCCAGAGCCCGCCCACCGCTCCCATCTCACAGAGGAGCAGCCAGCCTGCCAGGGTGCACCGCATGCCTCTTGGGGCCCAGAGAGCCTCAACATTGGGAAATTATCTCTCCCTGGCATCAGCAGGAACCATGTTTCCCGTGGGTCACAGATGCCTACATCTGGCCTACCTGCTGGTGCTCATGTTCTACAGACAAGACAATCCTTACGAGCATCTTCTGCTCTGATCTGGAGGAGACCGTGTCCGAGCCCGCCGACTGCCTGCCTCGGATGCTCTGGGGCATTCCAGACAGCGGGGTCTTCACCCTCTTCATTGTTGGCTTCAAGTTCACGTTCTTGGTCTCCATCCTGATCTACTGGCACACTGTGGGTCTACCCAAGGACCAAAGATGACAGGATAGCCTGCCAGGGGACTTCCCCTGCCCCCAAGCTGGCCTTTCCTAGAGTCTCTGCCCCAGGTAACATCTTCTTCCTAGAGACATCGGACAGGACCAGTCCCAGCTTTCTGTTTGTGTGTTCTGTGGAATCGGGTGCCAGGGCACACCCTGAGTCCCAGGTGGTGGTGCTCATGAAAAGACTGCCTAGAGACACGACAGCCTGACCCCAGAACCTCGGCATCTCTCTTCTGAGCTGCTTTCCCAATGTCTGGATCCGACCTCTGGACCTGCAAGAACTGTTTGCGGACACGCCACTGGCAGCCTGGTACTCGGAGGCGCAGCACAGGTGGGAGCCCTACCTGTTGTCAGCACTGTCTGAGGCTTCCAGGATCACGCTCCTCTGGAAGTTTGGTGGCATCTACCTGGACACAGACTTCATCGTCCTCAAGAACCTGCTCAACCTGACCAACATGCTGGGCATCCAATCCCGCTACGTCCTCAATGGATCCCTCCTAGCCTTTGAGCGCAAGCATGAATTCTTGGCAATGTGTACATGTGATTTGTGGCCCACTACAATGGTTGGATTTGGGGGCCCCAGGGCCCCCAACTGCTTGCCGGAGTCGTCAAGAAGTGGTGTTCCATCCACAGCCTGAAAGAGAGCCATGCCTGCCGTGGGGTCACGGCCCTGCCCCCCCCCCCCGCAAGGCCTTCTACCCCATCTCCTGGTAGAACTGGAAGAAATACTTGGGAGACATCAGCCCCGAGGAGCTGACCCAGCTCCCCAATGCCACCTACGCTGTTCACGTGTGGAACAAGAAAAGTCAGGGTACACACCTAGAGACCACCTCCAGGGCTCTGCTGGCCCAACTCCATGCCTGCTATTGCCCTAGAACACACAGAGCCATGAAGATGGACTTGTGACGGCCCTCCAGGCTGCAGTCATAGCGTATCAACAGGAGGCAAGATGAGCAGACAGGAAAAGGGGGCTCCGAGATGCTGCTGGTGACTTCAGAGGGGACCACGCTGCCACTTCCACACCTGCCCCTTCGGGCCAGAGGGAGACCTTGGATACTCTTTGTCCAGTGCTCTAGGCTGACCAGTGAGTCCAGAGTTACTAGCATCTGGGGCCTTAACAGGCTAGATCACAAGAACACTAAAGTGCGTTCTAAGGTAGGTGGGAGACAGTTGGTTAGAGGTGGGGTCAGGAGCGGAGCTCTGAAAAGCCTGTGTAGAAATGCTAAGGGAAAAGGATCCGGCTCTTTCAGCCTCGGGAGCCCAAGGGGAGGGGCGGAGCTTCCTGGGAGCACCATCTCCCCCCCCCCCCCCCCCGAACACTGCTCTGAAGATCTGTCACAGTCTATTTCAGTGTTCAGGGATGTGGAAATTCTTTAGGCTCTGAAAAAAGGGTTTTAAATTCCCTCCCTGTTGTAGACACTGGGGGCTATAATAAAAGTGACTCACCAACAAAAAACAAAAAACAAAAAAACAAAAAAACCCAAAAACAATGATGAGAAGAAAACCTATACATAGTACAGGGTTATATGAAAATTAAATACTCCCAAATCTGCAGGATGCTCAGAACAATACTGTCATATAATAAAAGCTACATTAATCACTTTCTGTTTTTCTGCTTTTCAAGCATCCCAAACTTGTAATGCAGCCAAAAATGACCTTGAACTTTATCATTCCCCCCCCCCCCGCTTCTTTCTCCCGACTGCTGAGATCACAGGCTCGTACTACCACGCCCAGTTTGCATGGTGCCGGGGAATCAAACGCAGGGCTTCAGCGATGCTAGGCAAGACCTTAACCAAGTGGGCTACTCCCCCGCCCCACCTGTATAGTTATTAGGCGAACTAGTGCGTTACCAATCTGCATTACCTGTTTATAGCTCTATCAAGTTAATATGCTGAACCTCAATTCTTAATGTGCCAGTATTTGGCGTTGGGATGTTTGGGAGGTAATTAGTTCATGTGGGTGGGGCCTTCCTCAATGGGACTAGTGCCTTTGCAAGAAGAAAGCTGAATCCTGAGATCTGCACCCAGGAAAGAGAGCGGCGACCGGATCTCAATGTGTGTAGTAGCAATGGGCCAAAGAAGAGATGGCAAGTTAAAGAGGAAAATTCTTATGATGAGTGAAAACGATGCACACTTTACCTCCAGGTAAATGCAAAGAGGGAACTGTGTAGCTAGAAATACTGTACTGGCTAGTTTGGTGTGTCAACTTGACACAGGCTGAAGTTATCATAGGAAAAGGAGCTTCACTTGGGGAAGTGCCTCTATGAGATCCAGCTGTGGGGCATTTTCTCAATTAGTGATCAAGTGAAGGAGGGCCCCTTGTGGGTGGTGCCATCTCTGGGCTGGTATTCTTGGGTTCTATAAGAGAGCAGGCTGAGCAAGCCAGGAGAAGCAAGCCAGTAAGTAACATCCCTCCATGGCCTCTGCATCAGCTCCTGCTTCTGACCTGCTTGAGTTCCAGTCCTGACTTCCTTTGGTGATGAACAGCTGTGTGGAAGTGTAAGCTCAATAAACCCTTTCCTCCCCAACTTGCTTCTTGGTCATGATGTTTGTGCAGGAATAGAAACCCTGACTAAGACAAATACCCACATTTAAAAAAAAAAAAAAAAAAAAAAAAAAAAGGAAAGAAAGCTCTCAAATCGATAGGCTAAAATCCCACACCAGGAAACAAAAGCAAGGTCAAATAAAGGCCACAGTAGAGGCTGGAGGGCGGTTCTTCAGTTCGGAGCACATACTGATCTGGTTGAGGATCCACGCCACGCGACTCCCAGGCTCCACGGCATCCCACAACCTCTTCCTGGCCTCATCCGTGGACACCAGGCTCAAGTGTACACAGCCCCACCCAACACACACAAATACACTCCATCAAGAACAACATAACAACGGGAGGTTGGAAAGCTCCCCAGTGAAGAGCACTGGGTGCTCTCACAGAAGACCGGAGTTCAATTCCCAGCAGCCACAGAGTGACCCACAACCATCTGGGACTCTTGTTCTCAGAGATCCCACACTGTTCTGACCTCCTCGGGTACCATGTACACACATGGTGTACAAACATGCACAGAGTCACAACTTTCATATATGCAAGAGAATAAATATTTTTAAAAGGATAACATAATAATTTGGAAAGCCCCACAACACCAAAGGAAAGCGTTACAGACTAGAGCAGAAGGGAAAGGGGCAGAAAAGCAACAGAGAATTGACCAAGCCAAAAGTTGGTTCTTTGGAAACCATCAAGTTGACAACGATTTCTTTAAGCCGAGAAAGGAAAAGAAAAGGCACTCAAATTACCAAAACCGTCAGTGAAACAGAAGTCGGTCTGACCAAGTTTCACAGAAATGAAAAGGACTTTAGGGAAATGTCATAAATAACTCCATATAAACAACTGAATGTTAACGATTGGACAGGCCTGATGAAATAATAAAAAAAAAATCCTTATAAATGTCCAAATAGAAGGAATTTACTCTAGGAAGAAATAGGGAGCTGAAAAAGATGGGTATCCGCTGGAGCTCTGCGGTCAGTAATAATGAACCATCATTCACTCATTAGATAACATTTTCTGAGTTGCTTTTTTTTTTTTTTTTTTTTTTTGAGACATGTTTCAAGTAGCCCAGGATGGTCCCAAAACCTTGAACTACTGTCCTTCCTGTCTTTACCTCCCCATAGCTAGGATTACAGTTTGGGTCACCATTCCGAGTTCATGAGGGTAAGGTTTTCCTAAATGGAACTAGTTTTACTCTGTGCTGGGGAATCAAATAAAGGGCCTGCCTCATGGTAGGCAAGGCAAGCACTCTGCTAAGAGAACCACACTCTAGGCCTTGATGTTCGGCGTAGAGATCTTGAATTTATTTTGGTGTGTGTGTGTGTGTGTGTGTGTGTGTGTGTGTGTGCTGTGTAAGTGTGTCCATGTGAGTGCAGTGGGTCCGGAAGCCCGGGGTCACTGCTGGATGTCTTCCTTTGATTAGTCTTCATCTCTATTATTTTTTAGACAGGGTCTCTCGATGGATCGATCTAAAACTCATCAATTTGGGTAAGGTGCTTGTTGCAGGAGCTTTGGGGATCTGCTTGTCTCCGCCTGTCACTAAGTCCACCTCCCTGAGTGCCGGAGCTACACATGCACAATGCCACCGCTGTCCCATGGTTTTTTGTGGGTGCTGGGCACCAGAATCCAAGGCCTTCTGATTGTGTGGCAGGGTGCTCCACCGACTGAGCCATCCCCCCTCCAACCTCTTACATTGCTCTTGTTAAATGCATCTTTCATGATCTTTGCATTGAGGCTTAAAGTTGTTTGGAAGTCAACAATACCCAGGCCAATCGATAGATTTAAAACCATCTATATCAAAATCAAAGAAAGCTACCTTTATTTCTAGAAGGTGGAAAGCTGGTCTTAAAATTCACATGGCAATTTAAGGGACCCAGAATAGTCCAAAGAGTTTGGAAAGGGGGACCAAGGCAGCAGAGTAGTGGAGGAGCACTTGCTAAACATATGTGGGGCCCTGGAGTCGATTCCCAGAAGTGCAAAACATCAAAAGGCAAGTGTAGTTAATGTGCCTGTCATCCTAGCACTCCAGAGATAGAGAAAGGCTAAACAGGAGGGTGGGGACTGCTGGAAATCTGAAGGCAGCCTGGGGTACATAGTTATATAGTGACTATCAAACCAACCAGGGATAGATAGAAAAAAAAACAGTCTCAAACAATTCAAAAAAGAGAAAATTTTATAATGCCCAAAGTAAGAAGACTGTGAGTTTGAGGTAGTTTGGACTGCATAGATGCTATCACACACACACACACACACACACACACACACACACACACACAAAAGATGTACAGGAGAGGGAGATAGAGACAGAGACACCAATAGAAAGACAAAGAAAGACAGAGAGAGAGAGAGAGAGAGAGAGAGAGAGAGAGAGAGAGAGAGAGAGAGAGAGAGAGATCGATCAGAGTTGTAGTAATCAAGAGAGTGATGGGTTAGAAAGAACGCTCAGTGGTTAAGCATTAAAACCACAAAGACTACAGTTCTAGATCCTAAGAAACCCGCGCAAATTCTGGGTAGGGGCCTGGCAGCCAGTCTGCAATTTCAGTTTTGGAGGGTGCAGAGAGAAGATCCCCAGAACAGGGTGGCTAGCAAAAGTAGCCCTGTGTGAGCTGTGGGCTTGACCGAGGAATCCTGCCCGAGTGATAAGGTGGAAGAGTATTGACAATAATTCCTGACCTCAACCATCGGCCCTCACATGCACACACACACATACCTACACACATGCAAATCACATACACACACACACACACACACACACACCAGACACCAGACACCAAAAAAAAAAAAAAAAGGGAAAAAGACAGAAAGGTCCTAGCTTTAAAATAGACATAAAGATCAATTGAATAGATTTGAGTACAGAAATAACCCCTCTGGTTTATAGTCCATTGATTTTCAGCAAGAGTGTTGTCTTGTACATTCAGGTTGCTATTGACAAAATATCATACACCAGGCAGCTTATACACAACAGAAATTTATCTGTCTTAGTTCAAGAGGCTGGGAAAGCTGAAATCAAGGTGCAGGCAGGGTCTCTCTGGCTCGCAGATGGCGCCTTCTTACCATGTCTTTATTTCCATTAAATGCGAGTGCTGCTATACCTGAGGTTTTTTTTTTTGTTGTTTTTACATTTTCACCACTTCTATGTGCACATTTAAATAGTTTATTTTTGAGTTTATAATTGGAACATTTCTCTTTCCTTTCCTCCCTCCAAAGGCTCTCACATACCCCTCCCCACTCTCCTTCAAATCCATGATCTCTTTCTTCATTGTTTATACATACATACATACATACATACATATACATATATATATATTCATGAATATAACCTGCTCAGCCCATATGGTACTACTTGTGTGTATGTTTTCAGGGCGGGCTGTTTGGCACCAGATGATCGATTGGCGTGCTCTTCCCTGAGGAAGCCCACCTCTCCTGCTTGTTAGTGTAGTGTTTGGGCCTTGTGGACTTTTCCAGCTCCAGTTTGACCTGTTCTTTGGTGCTATCCTTCTTTACCCCCATTTGGTCTTCTTGATAAGACTGTACAAATGTATCTTCTATTGTTACCAGAAGATACACTATCACAGCAAACTCCTGAAAACTCCCCAATCCCTGGTTCTCAGGGTCATTCTGGCGTCTTTATCTACAATGTTGCCAAACGTTAGGTCTGGGGCTGTTTTGTAAATGTATCTATCAGGACTGAGCTCCATAACTCTGCGTTTGGATTGGTTGTGGTTTTCTGTACTGGTCTCTGTTGCAAATAGAAGTTTTCTTCAAGAGGGTTCTGAAGACAAATATTCATAGATTGTTATGATATCCATGAACCACATCAATGACCAGCATGGCATGAGAACCCCTAAGGGGTGAATTAGTGGTGCACATCCTTTGGTGTTAACCAATTGCTCTCTAATTGGACTTAAGACCCTTTCAACAACAGGGATACCATTTGTGATACTGGCCAACTAGCTAACTAATCAGTGCTAGTGAAGTCACCAGATATTGGAAAAAAATTTATGACTACTATTTACTAATCCAGCACAATCGCCCACAATAATCTTTCCCTTTTTATTTTCCTATTTGAGACAGGGTTTCATGTGTCTCAGGCTATTCTGGAACTCAGAGGATAGCCTTGAACTCTTGATCCTCAAGCCTCAAACTCTGGAGTGCTGACTTCGCAATCGTGCACCACTAGAGCTGCTCTACATTGTACCCTTCCTACAGCCTTGAGCAGGCTAAATAGACCTTAAGTGTTTGCCACAGTTGGACCTTAAGGACCCGGGTGGACTTGCCCACTGAGTTTGCTTTGCAACTCAATGCAGCTGAAACAAAGCTTGGGGGTCTGTGAGCTTTCCCCGTATAAACACAGTGCTGACTATTACACTTTGAGCCTCGATCAGAAGCCTTTGTCTTGCCGTTATCCTTCTCGCCCCGCTCTGTCCTTTTCCATTTCCAGCATCCCTTTCGGGTGTACCCAGGTCTCCATGGCTACACTATGCCGTGCTAGGGAACGACCCCGGGCTTTCTTCATACCAGAGAAGCATTGCGGCAACTGAGCTATGCCTCCAAACCCGCTCTCTTCATTTGTATCAACAAAATAATGTTTAATAGTGTTAATATATAGATAGATTTGATTTCATCAATTTTTAAAAATTTCAGGCTCCAATGGATTCCAAGTAAGAAACTGAAGAGACAACTTGAAGCATGGAGCTTTTTGCAAAGTATATATCTGGTGACACTTATAATTAATATATATATATATATTTTTTTTTTGAGACAGGGTTTCTCTGTGTAGCCCTGGCTGTCCTGGAAATCACTCTGTAGACCAGGCTGGCCTCAAACTCAGAAATCTGCCTGCCTCTGCCTCCCAAGTGCTGGGATTACAGGCATGTGTCATCATGCACATATTTAATTAAAATATATAAAGAATTGCCACAAATACATAAACCAAATAACTGCTTTTATTTATTTATTTATTTATTTATTTATTTGGTTTTTCGAGACAGGGTTTCTCTGTGTAGTCCTGGCTGCAAATAACTGATTTTAAAGCAAAAGATGTGAGTAGACAAGATGTTAGGAATACAAAGACTAGGAAAAGATGCCCAATATCATTAGCCATCACACACATGCAGACAGACAGACAGACACACAGACACACACACACACACAGACAGACAGACACACACACACAGACACACAGACACACACACACACACACACACACACACACACACACACCATGAAAATAATATGAGTACTTGAGAAGAAGAAGGTGACCAGCAGGACAGATGGGGACAAGAAATGGTGGCAAGGGACTAGATACAAAGTACATGACATACTTGTGTGAAAATATACCCCATCAGTATGTTACAACATACACACACTCTTCAGAATGGCATATATGCAAAGATGTTGTACATGAGTGCTCACGGCAGCAATAACCATAATAGCCAAGATGGAGATAAACGCATTCCATCAATGGATGGGTGGTTTTAATAAAATGTAGTATGCCCACATGGTATGGTATGGTATGCAACAATCCATGCATGAAGTTCTAATATTCCCCACAACACAAGTGCACCTTGAACACACACTAAATGAAGAAACTGAAAAAGTAATAAAAAGGAGCCCACACACTGCATGGTTCTAATTTTGTGAAATGCCTAGAATATTCTACAGAGATAGACAGTAGATTAGTAACCCGCAATTACAAATTAGTAGTAGTAATTAGTAATTATAGCCAGGAGCTGGAGGGCAGGAAGGGAATGAGGAGTGAGCGCTGGTGGGTGCGGGGTTTCTTTTGGAAGTGATGAATATGTTCTAAAAATAGGTTATTGTGAAAGCCACACACACACAGCTAATACTAAAAGCTGCCCGAGTTGTGCATTTTAACTTTCATTTTACTTTATGTGTGCGGATGTTTTGCCTGTGTATATTTCTGCATCACGTGTGTGCCTGGTGCTCACAAAGGCCAGAGCGGGGCACCAGATCCCCTGGGACTGGTGTCACAGAAGACTGTGTGCCACCACGTGGCTACTGAGGTTGAACCTGGGTCCCTACAAGAGCAGCCGGTGCTTTTGAGTGCTGGGCCGTCTCTCCAGCCTGGAGTTGGACATTTTAAAAGAGCCGATTGTGTGGCAGAGGAATTGTATCTTATCAAGTTGCGATTTTATAAAAGCTTCATGGAGGGAAGACAGAGGAGGGAACATGATTGGCCTGAGCGAGAGAACGGAGCCTGACCTGGGACAGGATCACGAGCTAGAAAGACAGAATCGAGAGATGTCAAGACTCGCTGAAAATTATTTTTGGCAGTTGGGATGAGTGGGTAGGGATTACGGTGAGAGAATGCCTTACTATATTAATCCTGTCTGGCCTTGAACTTACGATCTTCCTTCTTCAGCCTCCCAGATACTGGGAGTATTGGTACATGCCACTACCCCTGACTGAAAATTAATTGGGCTTTGGTTTGGTTTGGTTTGGTTTGGTTTGGTTTGGCTTGGTTTGGTTTTGCATTTAAAAGTTTAATTCACCTGGGGCTGGAGAGATTTACAGAGGACCCAGGTTTGATGACCATCACCTACGTCGGGGTTCACAACCATCTGTAACTCCAGGTCTAGGGACTATAACGTTCCCTTCCGGCCTCTGAGGGCACCTCATATAGGTGGTGCACAGATTCACAGATAAAATTTTAAAATCTCAAAGGAATAATTTAGTTTTTGTCTTTTTATTAAAGCGCATTGATGATGATGTCTACGCAAGGATGTGTGGCGGGGGGTGGGAATAGCTTTACGGACTTAGGTCTTTCCTTCTATCTTTTACATGGATTCTAAGACTTGAACTCAGGTCACCAGGATTGCACAGCAAACACATTGACCCACCGAGTCATCTTACTGGCCCCTAATGTCATTTTTGTTCTTTGAGAAATCTGTGTGTGCATAGGTGCGTATGTGCATCATTTTCACCCCTAATACTTTCTCATACCCAGGTTTTTCTTCTTCTATTGTCTTCCTCATACATTTCATGTCTGTTTGTTTGGGTTGGTAACTCACTGCATTTATTTTGCTTTTGCTTTTTTTCCCTGCCGTCTGTCTGTTTAGCAACATCTCTCTCTCTCTCTCTCTCTCTCTCTCTCTCTCTATATATATATATATATATATATATATATATATATGTGTGTGTGTGTGTGTGTGTGTGTGTGTGTGTATACATATATATGTGTATATGTATGTACACACACACACATACACACACACACACACACACACACACACACACACACATATGTCCTAGAACTCACTCTGTAGACTAGGCTGGTCTCCAACTCACAGAGATCCACTTGCCTCTGCTTCCCTAGTGCTGGAATTAGAGGTGTGTGCCAGCACACACAGCTACTCACTGAGTTTAATCATGTTGCTGGCAGGAACATGGGTAAGGGTTATTTCCTAGAGCATTGGTAACATACTGATGTGTACACCACCGAAGAAAGCCATTTCCCGTCTCCAGCAACCATTAACTACTTTTAATTAGCTCCTTAGGGAAGACTTTTGACCCTGCTCCTTGCTTCCATTCTATCTGTCCTAATACTGCCAGGGTCCGTATCTGTTCATTGTTTCCATCTGCAAGACCACAACCCTGGTTCAGGCTCCATCAGTTCATCTCATCTCCCTCCCACCTGGATAACATTTCTGCCTCATCTGCTCCAGTCACAGTGACCATTTGTGATATTATCCTGCTTTTTTGGACATTTGGAATAGACATGAAAATTCTTGCACAATTGACCAGCCCTAGAAGTCTAGTTATCCTGGTGCTGCTCCTATGTCTGACCTAAGCACTCACTGTGCTCAGAACACCATAGTCCCTCCTATCATTGGGCCTTTGTGCATGGTGCTCACCCACAGAATGTTTCCTTTCTTGCTTTACCTGATAATGCCTATTCTCCTTTATTCACCAACTTAATCATTTCCTCAGGGAAGCCTTCCCGTAAGGCCTAAGCCTTCTAAGCTCAGAGAGCTCTTTATACTTGTACTTTGTGCATTGTGCGCTCTCTCTCTCTCTGTCTCTCTCTCTGTCTGTCTCTGTCTCTCTGTCTCTGTCTGTCTCTCTGTCTCTCTGTCTCTCTGTCTCTCTCTGTCTCTCTGTCTCTGTCTCTGTCTCTGTCTCTCTCTCTCTCTCTCTCTCTCTGTGTGTGTGTGTGTGTGTGTGTGTGTGTGTGTGTATGTGTGTATGTTTGGTCTGAGTCGTGTTGTGTGAGTTTATTTCATTACTGTGTATCTCTTTCATTAGATTAAACCTTTGTGGAAATCAACATCTGTGGCCATTTATCTTCCCCATTGTATTTCTGATGCCTAACCCAGTGTTTGACACACAACAGGTTCTGAATTATATTTGTTCAATAAATGAATAAACCTCAGGAACAATTTTAAATGCTAATTAAAGCAACAATAACCTATGATTGTGCCCACGGATTGGCAAAGACTAAAAAGCCTGAAAATATCCACCGTGGGCAAGCACTGAGGCCAGTGAGCACCGCCCTCCTCCAGGTGGTGGGGTGCAGATTGACATCTCCTGCATAGAGGCCAATGGGCCCTTCCGATGCTCACACGGTTTGATCTCACTCTTCTGCCCGTGAGCATTTATTCCAAATGAATGATCACTCGTGTGCACAATGACATATTCAGTGGATGCCGACCGAGGCACTATTTGCAATAGGAAAACACGGGAAACAACCGCCATACTGACCAATAAGACCCTACTTAAATAAGTCACAGCAAGTTCATGGACCAGAACATTGGATGGTCATCAAACATGGCCATGTAGAGCTGGAGAGATGGCTCACTGAATACAGCACTTACCTTGAAAGCATGAGGACCTACACAAAGCCTCTAGAATCCACAGAAATCCGGGCACGGTGGCAAGTAGTCTGTGCCTGTAATGTCAGTGTTCCTTGGGTGAGATGGAGAGGATTGGCATCCAAGGTCTGCTCCTCTCCACCACATATGCGTCATGGCGCGCACATGCCTCCCCCAATCCATAATAGTAACAACAACCAACGATAACTATATAAATGACAACAAATGGATTAATCATCGTCATTATATACTTATGATAAAATTATGAGAAAATAGCTACCAAAAGATGATGAGAGAACCCTACATTCTCTATTTTAATAGTATGTAATACGGCTGTCGTTTTGTTTATTTTTGTATGTGGGGCTGGGAGTTGTGTTTGCCACAGCAAATATGTGGCGGTCAGAGGACAGCTTAGGGGAGTTGCTTTTCTTCTTCTTCCCTGGGGCTTTTAGGGATGGAGCTCAGGTCAGCAGGCTTGGCAAGAAGCACCTTTATCCCCGAGCCGACTCAGCAACCCCGACTATCTCAATGATTAGAAACAACAACAACAACAACAACAAAGTTTGTGCACAGTGACACACACCTATAATCCTAGCACCCAAGAGGCTGAGGTAGGAAGATTATCATGAGTTTGAGGCCAATCTGGGCCACTAGTGAATTCAAAGGCAACCAAGGTAGCAATCCTAAATCCAACAAAATAAGTAAGTAAATGAGGTTCATTTCCCAGTACCATTTAAAACAAATGAAAATGAACTCATATAATTTATGCAATTAAATAAATTACCTTAAAAAAAAAACAGAAAAATAAGCCGGGCGTGGTGGCGCACGCCTGTAATCCCAGCACTTGGGAGGCAGAGGCAGGCGGATTTCTGAGTTCGAGGCCAGCCTGGTCTACAGAGTGAGTTCCAGGACAGCCGGAGCTACACAGAGAAACCCTGTCTCGAAAAACCAAAAAAAAAAAAAAAAAAAAAAAAAAAAAAAACCCAGAAAAATAAGTGCCAAATACAAAAGGTAAATGAGGACGCATAGAACCGCACGTATGTGCTGTAGGCACATAGGCACATGAAGAGGACCTAGGCTCACATGAAACTCTCGACAGTATCTGGCCTGAGTTGAAGGATTGTCGGTGATCTTTATGCTTTCTTTTTCACATGTCTATTTCTTCTATAATTTGCATATATTGACGTTGTAATAGGAGAATGATCAAATATATTCCACTTTAAGAGAGAAGAAGAGCTCAGCTCATTATTCTTGAGGAGACCCACGACGGGGTGGGGAGCACAGCTAATCAGGAGGTTGCTTAGTGACCACAGAACCAGAGCTTAGCTGCATAGTTCCAAAGTGTGCAGACAGCGAGCAAGGAAAAATGAATCCATCATCTCTGCTGGGCTGACAAGCTACCCACCTTGAGCTCGGCCTTTGTTTTCCTTCCTTCATTATCATCCACTCTTGTTCTCATCAGGGGGCTATTTGTGCAACCCAGGGCTTCAGGCTTTGCAAGTGCTCCACCATTGAGCTACATTGCCAGCTCAAACATAGCCTTTAAGATCCTCAACATCCAATGCCCCCCCACCCCCCACCCCTGAATCCACCCAGGTGTGTTTGATGCATTGCCCCGGGCTCTCCTTGCTTTATGCAATTTGCCTCCAGCCAGCCATTCTCGTCTCCAGCTAACTAACCACAAGCCCTGGCCCACACTGCGATGCTTTACAGCTATTTGTGACCTGCTTTCTGAACCTCTATTGCAGCATCTGCCCTTGAGGTCCCTGAGACTTTAGAGCCTCTCTCTAACCAATCAACTCATCTCATTAATTTTCTCTAGCTCTAGTACCCCAGCCCCTAACTTCCCCCTGCCCATCTCCCATGGCGGAGACAAGGTGTGGGGATCCAGACATTATCCTAATGAGGATAACTGACATTGCGATCAGCTGGGTGGGACCTTGAACTGCACCCCATTGGGTGGACTCTACTAACTTCGTTCAGTTTCCCATGTCTCTGAGTGTCACGATGGCTGTGTGTCTCCGGTCAGATGTCTTCTTGCCCTAGCTTAGGACCATTGTTTTCTGGGTGTGGCACTTGGAGTTGGCATGTGCCCGGCCTACCACTGAGCTCTATCCCTAGCCCTCTCTTTGACTCTTTAGGACAGAGTTTAAGTTGTCCAGACTAGCTTTGAACTCACGCTGGTGCCACCAGTTCATCTACAATCAATTACTTATTTCTGCTTTAGGCCTGGAAAATATTTTGCTCCTAAAGCATTTTTTTTTAAATGTCAGATCAGGTCCAACGTGTGCTAATTTTCTTATTTTGAGAGAAGAGTACCCTTATAGTTCTCCTACACAGACATAAAGCTGGCAATCAGCTGAATCCGAACCATATTTTTTTTTGGTGAGTCTGCAGTACAGACTAGCTTGGAACTTGTGATTCTCCTGCCTCAGCATCCCAGTCCTCCCAAGATTATGAGACTGAGCCATGAATATCCATATAAGCAAACCGTATTTAAATTCTTCATATACTCACCACGTCTAACACAAGGCTCTGTATATAGTAAATGTGCAATAATAAATGATGAGCCGGCTGGGGAGATGGCCCAGCAGTTAAGAGCATTGGCTGCGCTGGCAGAGAAACTGGTTCAATTCTCAGCACCCATATGGCAGCTGAAAACACTCTGTATCTCCAGTTCCAAGGGATCTGGAGGTAGAGAGATAGGCTCTCACTATATAGCTCTGCTTGTCACGGAACTCACTATGTAAGCCAGGCTGGCCTTGAACTCAGATATCCTCCTGCCTCTGCTGCCTAATTTCTGGAATTAAAAGCATGTGCTACTATAACCGGATCTCCTTGGCTTAAAAAAAAAAAATAGTTGTTTTGTGTATGCATGCATGTGTGTGAGTAGTAGCATACGTGTGCCTCGGTGTGAGTGTGGAAGCAGAGGTATCAGTTCTCTCTCTCTCTCTCCCTCTCCCTCTCTCTCTCTCTCTCTCTCTCTCTCTCTCTCTCTCTCTCTCTCTCTCTCTCTAGTTTAGGTTCTGGAAACTGAACTTGGACCATTAGCAAGTGCTTTCACCTGTGAGCCACACTCCATCGTCTTAAACCGCTGAGCCCAGAGCCGAATCAAGGAGCTGGAAACACTAACTAAACACTTGGCACTAGATTTCAAGTGGCCGTGGCGTTCTGGAAACAGCCATCTTCTATCGAGTCCCCTTGAGGCCCACTTGCAGAGGCCACTGTGTCACTAAGCATTATAGGCTCGTTCCAAATGGAGAGTGAGTGACAGCAAGGGGGCTTGCGGAGCAGAATGGTCCCTGCTTTTGGCACCCGCCTGCTCTGGGGTCCGTTTCCTGGCAAGCATTCCCGGCATCCGCTTGCTTGGGCTGCAGTAGTAGCAAAGCACTACCGACTCATTTAAATGACAGAAAATAAGTGAAAATCATGGAAGTTTGTTGCCTTACCGTTCTGGAAGGCCTTAAATTCAAAATAAAGGTGGCCTTGCTCCCTCAAAAATCTGTCCTTGCCTGTCCTGGACTTGGGATACTTGGCTGGCATCCCTGGGGCTCCTTGTCTTAATAGATGCATCTCCACACGGCCACCTCCTTCCTGTATGTCTTCACATCCCTGTCCCTTTATGCATGTCTGTCTCTGGATCTTTTTGATGAAGACGCCGGTCATCCTAGGGCTTCATTTGAATTCTGTGTCTCTATAGACCCCTCTAAGGGGTCCAAATAAGGTTACACTCTGCAGCAGTGAAGGTTGGGGCTTTGACCTATCTTCTGGGGGCAAGTGCCAGGCAATCATAATTTGACCCTGAGGCTCCATCTCACCCAGCAGTCCTCTTTCTACCGAGGCTCCTTGGATAACAGGTAGACAGACACCCGAATGAACCCAGGGTGAATCAGTCAAGCGTTCAACGCTGGAAATTTGGGTCGGGACTAACAAGCGTGCTGTCCAGGTGTGGCTGAAGTTGTCCTAGGTACACTGTGAGCTGGGGGTGGGGTGGGGGGGCTGCTGTTCTCCAACTCTATGGACAAGAAGAGCGGAGAAAGGCACCCCACAAATGGAACGCCGAAACAGAGGCCCAGGGCAGGGAGGAAGGACCCTCACAGGCTCCGGAGTCCTTGGCTTCCCACACCTACAGGGTGTAGGGAGCTGAGCCACTGTGTCTGCTCACCACCCACCACATCATCTACACACACGTGACCCCCGCGGGAGAGAGCGGAGTGCCGAACTCACAAGGGCTCATTTCTTCCCTATGGTCACACAGCTGGGATAAATAGCAGAGCCAGGCTTGAAACGGATGTGACGTCACCTCTCTGTGGCCCCCGCTTCTGGTCCTGTGCAGAGCTGCAGAGACATTCTCGGCCTTCAGCAAGAGCCATCCCTATAACACGGTACACTCTGAAGTGTAAAGACCCATGCATTTTCACACACTTTACACATATCTGCATATATGTACAATACTTGCGACAGCTGGACATCCCTGGTCCCCTGATGTCACCCGTTAATTATTTCCCCAAAAGCGTTATTTTTATTTGCTATCTACCACCACTACAGGCTCTTGTAAGTTTCTTACCTGAAATCTGAAGGAACTGATTAGGTGCATTGCAGACTGTAAGCTAGTTATATGCTTTGAAATCAAGCACTTTCTGTTCAGTAAAATAGAAAATAAAATGTCTAAGTGTATCAAATGTAGTGAGAGTATTATTTTGAAAGTTTTATGATACTGTCATGTGTATATTTAACACTCTCTCTCTCTCTCTCTCTCTCTCTCTCTCTCTCTCTGTGTGTGTGTGTGTGTGTGTGTGTGTGTGTTGTCCACAATGAAAAATGAAATTTCTCAGTATTAATCACATTCAAAGATCTTTCTATAGGCCTAGAGGGTTGAGCTCAATGGTAAGATTGTGCTCACCTGGTGTTCGCCAGGTCCTAGATGTTCTTTTTGTAGCAGAAACTCCCCCTCAAATTTTCCTAACTACCACTGGGGATAAGAATTGCACCCATCATCTGTCCTGGGCCTAAAGGGAGTCTGTTTCAACTGACATGCATCAGAGCCTCTCACAGACAAGGGATAGCACCCTGTAGTCTACCTTTCTTTCATCATAAGGAGGCTCTGGCTTGACCCCCTGCTGAGCTAAATGTGCCCATTACAGCACAGGAACAGCAGGAGCTGGCTATGTCTTCCTACACTGCTAGGATTCAGGAGGCTGAAGCACTAGTCAGTTTCAAGGGATTAGAGTTCAGAACCAGCATGGTCGCGAGCATGGCAGCAAGCAGGCAGGCATGCTGTTGAATAGTTAAGCGCTCAAATCTCGAGCCACAAACACAAGCCAGAGAGAAAGCCCACATCTGGCTTTCATCCCTAGCACCCCATAAACTAAGCATGGTGATGCTCACTGAAATCCCAGCACTTAGAGGGTGGACTTAAAGAAGATTTAAAACAAACAAACAAACAAACAAAAACTGCATAGTAGGGTCAGGAGAGATGGCTCAGAGGTTAAGATTATCGTCTGCTCTTCCAGAGTTGAATTTCCAGCAGCCACGTGGTGACTCACAGCCTATAGTCCCATAGGAGTCGATGGGAGTTGGTGCTCTCTTCTGATGGGCAAACACATGTGCAGACAAAATATCCATAAACATAAATACATAAATAAATCCTTAAAGGAAAATCATAGTGAGTTTGAGATCAGCTGAACTATGTGGAAGCTTGTCAAAGAAGAAGAAGAAGAAGAAGAAGAAGAAGAAGAAGAAGAAGAAGAAGAAGAAGAAGAAGAAGAGAAAGAAAGAAAGAAAGAAAGAAAGAAAGAAAGAAGGAAAGCAAACAAAAAGCACATCCACAAAAAAAAAATCAAATCAAAATGAAACAGCAAGATGATAGATCGGGTAAGTCACTGACACTCTCAGTAAGGGTGAGAGCCCCGACCTTTCAGCCATGTTAGCACCCTGCAACCTAGCAGCACCCTTAAACTCCACATCTTTGTGCTGCTCTCCAGATGATCTAGGACTGCCTTTCACCGCTTCACCTAGTGTGTACTCTTGAGTACTCGACTTCCATGGTAGCTGAGAGGTAGGCAGAGGTACACGCCCAGTCAGGAAGGGCTACTTGCACCCTCAAAAGAGAACAGAGGCTTTGTAAATGAGACCTCTTCCAGAGATCTTCCATCTTTCCTATAAACTAGAAATAATAATAATAAAAACCCAAGACTGACCATTTCTATAACCGCCTTCTAATCACTTCCCTTCTGTGTGGCTTCTGTGTGACAGATGGGTTGGGGAGGTGCTTCTTGGGCACATGAGGCACCCGTCTTCTTGGCTGTCACTGGGTGATCTGTGGGCCATGTGGGTACTCGCCCGCTAATCAATGTAGCCTTTGCTGTGTACCTCTGACAATGGTTTGTTGCTAAGGAAACGTCTCCTATGCAAGTGCTCCCCAGAAGCACCTACCCTCCGCACTGTCTCCACTCCTAGTGCTTGGCTGGGATGCACATCTCTGTGTGGATCTTGCCCCTATACTGTCCTCAATACAGCACAGGTAGGACCTTTCCAAACCACAAAGTCACCCCCCCTGCCTGTGAATACCTGTGCACCAAGCCTTCTCCATTGCCCCTGTTAAAGGGTGAGACTAAGTGCCTGAATGACAGGGCCACGCCCCAGGCCCGCAGCCTCCCGTCCCGATGAGGCTAGCCCTGCCCATCACAGCGGAGACAACCTTAGGGGCTCCACACTCATCAGGTTTCGTGTCAGAGTGCCGAGCTCAAATTCCCTTGAAAACACACCTTGCACAGTCCCCTCCATCAATGACGAGGTTGGGCTCGGCTGGGTTCAGGGGACATGGTGACTCACTCCTGCTATGCCAGATGTTCAGGAGGCTAAAGCAGGAGAATTGAGAACTCATGGCCAGCCTGGACGATATAGGAAACCTGAGAACACGCTGTGCCAAAGTGCTTCCCATTGGCCAAGATGTCCGAAGTGTAACAATCCCTCACCTTGTTTCTCTCCTGTCTCTCTCTCCTGTCTCTCTCTCTCTCTCTCTCTCTCTCTCTCTCTCTCTCTCTCTCTGTCCTGACTCAAACGCAAAATCCTCCTGCCTTTAGCCTCCCAGGTTCTTAGAATAAAGACCTGCAACACCACATCTTGCCGTTCACATGTTTCAAATGCGGACAAAATTGGAAGTGCTGACATACTCCTTGCACTACTCCTTGGCCCCATGGATGCGGCTCCATCCATCAACCCCATTCCTCCTCCTGGCAGAAGTAGGCCAGAGTAGCCAATTTCCTGGACATAGGGAGGCACAGCCAATGATAGAAGCGGGGGCAAAAGAAAACAATTTCCAGAGCTGGAAAGGTGGCTCAGGGCTTAAGAGCGCTTGCTGCTCTTCCAGAGGGCCCAGGTTTGATTTCCAAAACCATGAGTATGAATGTGATACACAGGCAAACATGTAATCAAACGACCTATATGCAGAAAATATAATGATTCGAATGATAACAATTACAATAATACCAATACTAACGAGAACAGTGTCCCTTTTTCAATCCCCTTATCTCACAGGTACTTGGTGAGAAGGTGATATATGCCCAGCACTGTGCTGGGGTCTGGGGACACAGCTGTGGGGGGTACTGACACAATCTTGGCCTCAGAGAGCTTGCAGATTAGCAGAAGTCAGTGGTTAATACGGCCATGCGGATCCACAAAGTCACAGCTGTAATCAGGATCGGGATGCCCTCACATGCTGCTGGGAATGTACATTAAGATCGCCATTATGGAAAACAGCATGGAGGTTCCTCACAAACATAAAAGTGGAACTAGCAGATGATTCGGCAAGCTCACGGGTGGGCGTGTCCCGAGAGGAAAAGAGATCAGCGTGTGTTCGGGAGACATCCGCACGTGCACGTTCACCTCAGCGCTGGACCCAGGAAGCAAGAAACAAAGAACGCACCTATGCCCACCAACCGATGAGCTGGTAAAGAGGACATGGCACATATGCACAACAGAATCCTGTTCAACCGTAAGAAAGAAACCCTGCCATGTGAGACAGCACCAGTAAGCACCGGAGATCATTATGTTCAGTGGTGGGTCATCTCACTCATCGCATGTAGTATATGTAACAGGTGATCTCATAGAAGCTGAAAGGTGAATGGTGCTCACCAGAAGCCAATGACACGAAGGAGGAAGGGCAGGCGACAACGGATCAATAAGTCCGGTGTGGTGGTTCAGGCCTGTCATCCCTGCACTTGGGGGCCAAGACAAGATTAGCAGAAGTCCCAGGCCAGCCTGGACTAGGAAGAGATGCCCTGCCTCAAACAGAAGACGGCAATGCTATCGACTACAATGAGGGCCAAGAAGGGTTGGTCAATGGCTACTAAACAGCAGGTGACTGGCCGCCTTGGTGGCAGATGTCAGTCCCAGTGCTGGGACAGGGTTGAATGAAGAAGCAGGAAGAGAGAACTGGAGGGCAGTCTGAGCTTTATAGTAAGTTACAGGGCAGCCTGACCCGATGAGACTGGTCAAAAGGGAACACATTATAGAGAGGATACAGAGCCCACTTTCTGGTGAGCTATTACACAGTAGGGCTACTGTAGATAACAGCAATATATGGTACACTTTTTAGAAGTACGATGGCTCAGTGGTTAAGAGCACTGACTGCTCTTTCAAGGTCCTGAGTTCAATTCCCAGCAACCACATGGTGGCTCACAACCATCTGTAATGGGATCTGATGCCCTCTACTGGCAGGCGGGTGTATATGCAGCAGAGCACTTGTAAATTAAATAAATAGCTAGATAAATAAATAAATAAATAAATAAATAAAAATTTAAAAGGTTAGAGGGGATGTTAAGTATTTTTTACCATAAATAAACCATAGACATTTGATATGGGTTTGTCTAGGCTGATTTAAACATTACACAAGGTGGCGGTGGTAGCACATGCCTTTAATCCCAGGCCTTGGGAGGGTGAGACAGAAGTGTAGGTTCGAGCCCTGCCTGGGCTGCATGGCTAAACTGTGTCTCAAAAACAGAAAACGCGGGCTAGAGAGACGACTCCATGCTCAGGAGCGCCTGCTGCTTTTACAGAGAGCCTGGGTCAACTCACAGGACAACTCACAGCCATCCATAACTCCCGTTCTTGGGATCTGAGCGCCCTCTTCTGACGTCTGAGGGTGCCAGGCACAGACACGATGCATATACATGCAGGCAGGCAAAACACTCATACGCAACATAAATAAATCTTTTAAAAAAATAACGCAAAATAAAATTCTGGGTTAACACTATTTATAGATGTTCTTCTCAGTTTATTTCAGTTCTTAGGTTCACTAGCTATCATAAATTAGAAAAGTGATAACTCAAAAAAAAAAAAATGTGCACAGCCGGGCGGTGGTGGCGCATGCCTTTAACCCCAGCACTTGGGAAGTAGAGAAAGGTGGATCTATGAGTTTGAGGCTAGCCTGGTCTAACACTCAAGAGGAAGCGGTGGGCAGATCTTTGGGACTCTGAGGTCAGACTGGTTTGCTTAGTAAGTTCCAGGCCACCCAGGGCTACAACCTCGTCTCCAAAAGAACAAAACAAAACAAAACAAAACTGCACAATGCTTCCAGGGCAAAATGGCTCCGCAGGTAAGGGGTATTGCCGCCGAGCCTGAGGAGCTGAATTTCATTCCCGTTACCTACACGGTAGAAGGAAAGAACTGACTTCTGAAAGGATGCCCTCTGACCTCCACGCATGTACCACGGTGTGTCCAAGTGCACACCTACAGATGTGCATGCGCACACATGCAGAAGTAAATGTAAAAAAATAATCTTTAGAATTAAACAGTGTGTAAAGATATATTTCAGCACATCCCATGGGGGAGAGGGAATCATGATATTTCACCTTTTCCAGGAGGATCTATGGGCCATTAATAGTTGCTGGAGGAGAGGATTTCCTCAGTGGTGCAGCTACTATTAAGCGGCTGGTGCTCTTGTCAGTGACCCCTCACACATGCTCAGGTAAACAACCCTCATCAAAGTCACTAGGTGCACAGAAGACAGCAAGGTAGAAGGGGGACTGGTTGACAAGAGGAAGGGGACAAATGAGACTGGAAGTGGGACAAGATAGGATAATAATAATAATGATGATGATGATGATGATGATGATAATTTACATGTATGTATGAGCCTGATGAGCCCAGCATGTAGCACACGCCTTTAATGCCAGCCCTTGGGATGCAGAGGCTCACTATACCGTGGGCTCCTGCACGGCCAGGGCCATGCAGAGCAGCGGTTCTCAACCTTCCTAATGCTGCGACCCTTCAATGCAGTTCCTTATGTCGTGGTGACCCCCAACCATAGAATTATTCCCATTGCCACTTCATGTTGTGACCTCCCCCTCATCATAAAATTATCTTCGTTGCTCCTTCATAACTGTAATTTTGCTACTGGTATGGCTCATAATGTAAATATCTGATATGCAGGATGTCTGATATGGGACCCCTGTGATAGGTCATCTGACCCTCCAAAGGATATATAGACCCACTGTCACATAAAAGCAAAAATGTCATAATGAAATTATTATGTGTCATTAATACATGCTAATGAAATATGAATGGGTCAATAAAAGCATGTGCCATACCGCTGAGCTATAGACAATGTGACTCTGGCTGTTCCAAAACTTGCTTTGTAAACCAGGTTAGCGTCAGACTCCGCCTCCCGAGTGCCGGGATGAAAAGTGTGCACTACCACGCCTGGTTCTGTGAGTTTAATGTCTCTCTGTATCAATTAAAGACAAATTTGAATTAAAAAACGGGACGCTGAGACAGAAGGATTCCCATGAGTCTTAGGCCAGTCTGAGTTGCTTAGTGAGATTCTGCCAGAGAGAGAATGGTGGAGGAGGGGGCGGGGCGGGGAGGAGCAAGGGGATGACTCATTTTCAGAAGAGGTCTGGTGTGCTGGGGCCCTTAACTCCCTGTTGGTTGTTGAGTCTAGCTAGGCTGGATGAGGTGGAGGCGGAGGTGAGCGGGAATTGATGGGGGCGGTGAGCCCAGGAGGCCTCCACAGAGGAGTCCCGGGGGACAGTAGAGAAATGGCTGGAACAGGCTGCGGTGAGCCGCGGGGGTTGGGCTGGCTCTTCCGCATGAGAGTCTCCCACAGGATGTGAAGTCAGCTGGCCTGAAAAGCTTAGGCTTTTCCTCACCTAGAGCTCAATTTTTTTCTCTCTCTCTCATCTTTCGAGACAGGGTTTCTCTGTGTAGCCCTGGTAGTCCTGAAACTCGCTCTGTAGACCAGAGATCCGCCTGCCTCTGCCTCCCGAGTGCTGGGATTTCCGTACCACACAAGTTCGCTGGAGCTCAATTTAAATCCGATCTCTGCTAGATGACATGGCAGTTCGAACTCACGGGCGTGACTGGTAGAGCTTTTCTTGGTTTGCTTTTGGGACAAAGGATCGTGCACTCGGGGCTGGCCTCAGACTCACTGTTGTAGCCCAGACTTGTGCTCAACTCCCTCCCTCCTCATCCTCCTGCCTCTGAGCCCCCAGTGCTGGGGTTTCTGGGATGTATAATGAGATCTGACTCTGCCTCAACTTTTCCTTTTCCTTGCCCTTTGCCCCTTCTTCCTTCCCTCTCTTCCTTTTCTTTCTCTTTCTCCTTTTTTTTCCTGCCTCAGCTCTCATTTAACCACACCCTTGCCCCATGGCTTCTCGCTCTGTCAGGTGGGTATGCCAGGAGTCCCTGTGGGACAGGATCCTTGTAGGAAGTGAGATAGGCCATACAGAGTGCTTCCAGCCGTAAGTGCCTGGCACACGGTGCGTGCTTGCTGGGTCTTTGATGCTGTTGTTGAAAAAAAAAAAAAGCCTGTGGCCTTGGGTATGACATGAAGGGAAACTTCTGGTTATGTCACGTGATGTTTTTCTGGAAGCTGTCTTGTGAGAGGATGTTTTTGCCAAAGCAGCCACTTGAGAGGGCATGCAATGTTTTGCTGGTATAGACCCTTGAGAGGGTGTGTGATGTTTAGAATACAAATATTAGCCCCCCCCAGACATCAAGAGGATGCTCTTGTGTTGCTATGCAACACGTGGCTGGGCTTTGACATCTGTCCCATGCTTCGCTGGTCTTTGCTGGTCTTCACGTTGTAGACAGAAACACACCAAAGACCCTCTCCTGGCATTCCAGCTGATTCTCGCTGCTTCCACTGACTGGTGCAGATGTGGCAGATCCTTGTGCTTTGGGCTGGATCATGTCACCACGACCGATTCGTGTTTGTGTTTGCTATTGGAGCAGACTGCTGAGAGCCTGACATCAAAGATTGGAATTGCCCCCAAAGAGCTACTTCGAAACAGGCCCAGAACCCCCTTGTCCTATTAACCATCTTTCTCCACTACCTTCTGTCGATGGGCTGAAACGGAGGCAGAAGTGTTTTAAGAACCCTTGATAGAGTAGGTTTTAACAATCCACGCCTGCGATGCCACCTGCATTCTCACCTGTCCCTTCACCTCGCTTTTAACCTTTCGTCGTTCTTTGCCTGATCACTTTATAACTCAAGGTCTCTGGTACATAACAAGTATTCAGTAACAGATCCTCTGTCTCAGCATGATACTAACATTTGCTTATGAATATGAAAATTTACCTATTATTTTATCCTTATTACATTTTGATTGATTGGTTGGTTGATTGTGTGTGTGTGTGTGTGTGTGCGCGCCATGGTGCAAGTGTGGAGATCACAGAACAGTTTGTAGGAGTCATTTTCGCTTTCCACCACGAGCATCATGGGAATTGAAGACACATCGGTCAGGCTTGGTGGCGAGTGCCCTTATCTACTGGACCATCTTGCCAGCCTCATCTACTATTTTGATCACTCAGATTCATTGTCAGGACAGCTATACAAAGGGAGGTGCTTAGTAGGGAAGCAAGGATACCTAGATTACAGATGAAAGAATTAGGGGTCAAATAGGTCATAACTGAACCAAGAACATATAGTAAATAGTTGAGCTGAGGTTTAAACTATACTCCCGATTCCATATGCTGACCCCGGCGTGGGTGGTAACCAATTATTTAAGGATCTGCTGGTTGATCCCCATTTGCTGCAATGGTTAACATGCCCTTCTCTTCTCACTAGCTTTCAACCCAAGGCCGCTTAGATTTCCTCTGAGTAGGGAGTTTTGCTGCCCCCTTGTGGCCAAACCGTGAACCTGCCTCTAGGTTCCCATTCATTGAAGAACAACAACAAAAATCTTTCTCGTTATGTTTTCCTCCAGAAAAAGTGTCCCCTAAATTCCATTTTTTTTGTGTGTCACATAACTATATTATGTGCCATGTTAGATGGTGGGGGTGACATCTGAGGGTACAAACAAAGCTGGTGATGGGGACGGATGGGCCCCAGACGTGTTATTTTCTGCGAGGCCCTCCTGACAAGGTAGCATTTGCCCAGGACAGAACAAAGTGAGGAAGTGGGCCCACAAAAGAGTGGAGAATACTATGAGAGGGAAACTGCAGGTACAAAGGCCTTGAGACAGTTGAGGCCTCCTGCTTCAGCCTCCTGACTGCTGGGATCATGGTCGTGTACATGCCTAACTGTGTCTTGGTTTTTGAAGAGGGGAAATAGGGTCACAGCTCGATGCCAGTGAGAGTGCACTTGCCTAGCACGAGGGAGAGCCCGGCTTCGATTCCCAATAGAGAGAGAGAGAGAGAGACAGAGAGAGAGAGAGAGAGAGGGAAGAGCAGCAGTGTCCTGTGGGTAGGAGGGGAGGCAGAAGCCAGGGAAGAAGGGACATTCCTTCGTGTGAACTTGGACACTTCAGAGAATTCATAGGGAATGTGGTCTGCTCCCACAAAATTAAATCTACAGTTTGGAACTTAGCTGAGATGCCGCCGCCGCCGCCGCCGCCCTGTACCTCCGAGCAGGTGCTGTTCACCCAGCCAAACAGATGCTCTCAGGAAGCTTCTGAAGCAAAGAGAGGTGTCATCTTCCTTGTCCAGTCTTCAGACAGGAAAATGGACGCTCAGAAAGATGAAACCATTGCCTAAGGTCCCACAGTTGATGAGTTGCGACCCCTGGACTCCACACACAAGATCCGACCCCAATCCACTCCAGCCACCTACTCCAGCCAGCTTTTCACACCCAAGGAGAGGAGTTACAAATTCCCCAGGGGAGATGACTTACAAGTGTGGAAATCGGGGTCTCCCCTGGGGAGCAGGGGCTGCGCTCCAGGGCCAGCAGTCAAGGCCAGCCCTTGGCAGCTACCTTCCACAGTGGCTGCAGAGCTGGCCAGCTGGCAGCCAGCTACGCCCTTGGGGAGGCCACGCTTGGAGCCGAGTATTCCATGAGGGGTTCCACGGGACACTGGGGTGGACAAGCTGCGTGCTTCTGCCCCAGAGAAAAGAGGTTACCCCCCTCACCATCCTCCGAGCCAAACTGTCACCATCTTCAGAAGACCAGATACGTGTGCCCCTGAGTATGCAACCAGCTATATGTGTGTGACCTTGGGGGTGGGGGGGTGGAGTCTCAGGTGGGTGTCAGGGAATGTAGGCTGGAAGGTCCAGGTAAGCAGCCATGGGGGAGTCATCATCCCTGCCGGGTGCAGCCCTTCCGGCGAGGCTGTTTTACCATCACCCCCATGCTCTCGTCCACAACCCCTCACCCATGTTCTATGAGGGAGCCAAAGAGACCCATCGGTTCCTACGGAGGACTTTTGTGGAATGGAACTTTTGTTTGCCTTTGGAATCTTAGAAGGAAAGAGGAAAGGGGGAGAGCTTGCCTAGTCGTTTTCCCGCTCCCTACTGGGAGAAAATTCTGAAGACAGTGGTGCTGGGAGAAACTGTATCCACTGGCAAGGGCTGTCCTGAAAAGAATTAGGACTGTCTGTCCAGGGGCTGAGAGAGTAGACAAGCGGGGAGGGGGGCATGGCCAAGCTCAGCAGCTGTCTGCTTGAACCTGTGTGTGTGGGGGGGGCAGTTGAAGCTTCTGATGTGGACTAGCTGGGCTAAGTGACAGGAATGGGTAGGAGGACAAGGTAAGATCTAAAGAAACTCCAATACTATGACCGGAAGCTGATTGGAGAGATGTCCTTTAAAAAACATTGGGTGAACCGGGTGTGGTGGCGCACGCCTTTAATCCCAGCACTTGGGAGGCAGAGGCAGGCAGATTTTTGAGTTTGAGGCCAGCCTGGTCTACAGAGTGAGTTCCAGGACAGCCAGGGCTACCCAGAGAAACCCTGTCTCTTGAAAAACAAAAAAACAAAAAAACAAAACAAAACAAAACAAACAAACAAACAAACAAAAAACCATTGGGTGAGGAGGAAAGAATTGGGGGATGGGATTAGGAAGATAGATTTGATCAAAACACATGTTGTGATGGTTTGTATATGCTCTGCCCAGGGAGTGGCACTATTAGAAGGTGTGGCCTCGTTGGAGTAGGTGCATCACTGTGAGTGTGGGCTTTAAGATCCTCATCCTAGCTGCCTGGAAGCCAGTCTTCTCCTAGCAGCCTTCAGGTGAAGATGTAGAACTCTCAGCTCCTCCTGCACCATATCTGCCTGGATGCTGCCATGTTCCTGCCTTGATGACAATGGACTCAACCTCTGAACCTGTAAGCCAGCCTCAATTAAATGTTGTCCTTATAAGAGTTGCCTTGGTTTTTGGTATCTCTTCAACAGCTGTGAAACCCAAACAAAGACAGAAGAAGTACATGTATGAAATTCTCAAACCATGAAAGAACAGCTTTGAGGCTGGGGAGATGGCTCAGTGGTTAAGAGCACAGGGCTGCTCTTCTAGAAGACCTGAGATCAGTTCCCAGCTCCATTTCAGACGGCTCACAGCTTCATATAATTCCACATCTAGGGGGTTTGCTGTCCTCGTGTGGCCTCCATAGGCATCCACACACATGTGGCATGTGCCTACACAGATGCACATATACACATAAATAATTTCTTTTAAAAAAAATAAGATAACTTTTTTTTAAAAAAAAAATAAGGTCTTTGTGTAGGTCAAAATCGGTGGACTCAAAGACAGAAATAGAGAATGCACAATTCATTTGCAGAATTTGCAGAAACACAGTGCAGAATCTTCAACACTAAGGGTCGCAGGAGCCATTCATTCATTAGAAGCGACCCTCTGCGATGGTTCATATTGCTTACCAACTTGACAGCATCTAGAATGCCCTAGGAGCCAGGCCTCTCTGGGTATGTTGGAAGGGAGAGCCTAGATTAGGTTAGTTGAGGTGGGAACACCCGGCCTCATTTTGTTCAACAACGCTTGGCCCCTGGACTGAATAAAACAAGAAAGGGGCCGATCCCCGCCAGCACGCCTCTCTCAGCTTCCTGGCCGTGGGCACAGAGCGGCCGGCTGTCTCAAGCTCCTGTTGCCTTGCCTTTCCTGCCGTGAGGGCCCACGAACTCAAACTGCGAGCCAACCTAGCTGCTTCTTTCACATGTTTGTCATAGCAACAAACGCAAATCCTTCATATACCCCTTCCAACACTTTTCCGTGGACAGGAATTCCTCCATGAAGCTTCCTAGAAAATCCTGGTCCAGCAGCTGCTTGAACATCTCCGGGGAGATGAACCTCCTGTTTCCATAGCAGCCACTTGCTTCAGAAAACTTGTGCTATAGGTTGGACATAAAATAGCCCTGGGGACCGAAGAGATGGCTCAGCAGCTAAGTGCATTTGCTGCTCTTTGAGAGGACCGCTGTTTGGTCCCTAGCCCCCTCATCAGGAGACTCAACCTCCTGTAGTTCTAATTCCATCAGACCCAGAGTCCTCCTCTGGCCTCCACAGGCATACTCACACAAAGGAAAACAAGATGAAATAGGGGTCAGGGAGGTGGTTCGGTGATTGAGTGGTTGCTACTCTTCCAGAGAGCTATCATTCAACCCCTAGCGCCTATATTGGGTAGTTCCAGGGGAATCTGACACCCTCTTCTGTCCTCTGCGGGCACCCACACACATACTTATACACAAATATATGCACACATATTCATAAATAAAAATAAAATAAAATAAATATTCTTAAAATGAAATAAAATAACAGCCAAAAAAGGTCATATCTTTAAGGACCCCAAAAAGTACTTGTCTGAGAGGTTATTGGACTGTGAGGATGCTAACTTAATCAGTCATACATTATCGAGTTCAGAAATAAGTGGTTTTATTAGATGACCCTGGTTGGAGGAAGAAAGTCCTTAGGGACTTGTCCTTGTTTTCTTTCTGTCTAGCTCTCTCTGCTTCTTGGTTTACTCCACCATGAACTCTTTGGTTTTGTTCTGCTGACAGGGTCCCATGTAGCCATGTGTGACCTTAAATTTCTGAATCTCCTGACGTTACCTCCCAAATTCTGGGATTATAAGCAAGAGCCACCATGCCCAGCTTTACCATGAATTCTTGCACCATGATGTTCTGTCTCCCTTTAGGCACAAACCCATGCGGCCAAGAGACCATAAAGTGATTCCTCTGTGAGGCCGACAAACATAGGGACTAGCTTAGCCACCAAGGACTCTGCTTGTTTTAATAATGTACTTTATGGCCTTCACTTTTAATAATGTTCTTGATGGTCTAGTTCCTTTACCTGTGTACACTATGCATATACATTCATCTCCAAACGATTCACCTAGCGACCACAGACGCATATCTGCATCAGCCTATATGTGCATCCCTCTCTGAAGAACAGAACACGTTTCTACTTCCCTAGCAACAATCGAATGTAGTTTCTATTCAAATATATCCCCAATATGTCTGGATACAAAGAGTGAAAAGTTGATATGGCCTGAGCTGGTTTTGAGTGCATGCGCAATAAACCGAACTGTGGCCTCAAGTGAACGTTTATGGGGATTCCCCTGTTTACCATCTTCTGCCCATGCATAAGGGTGTGCACATATTAAAATCAGATGCGTCATGGCAAGGGACAAGCTCGACAGAGACATCTACCAACCAATATAGAAAACCACCCAGACTGTGACCCTTAGTAACCAGCTCCTCCTGCCCATGAACCCCATAAAGGAATCTTCAAGCAATGCTCACAACCATTGGGTATCTTCACTCTTGATTAATGATTGGTGTACGAGGGTCTTACTCCTTGTGGGTAGTGCCATCCTTGGGCAGATGGTCCTGGGGTATATAAGAAAGTAGTCTGAGCAAGCCACAGAGTGCAAGCCAAGCCAGTAAGGTGAGACTTCGATGGTCTCTGCCTCAGTTCTTCCCTCTAGGTCCCAGACCTGACTTCCTTTAGTGATAGATTGTGACCTGAGCCTTGTAAGAAGGGATCAACCCTTTCCTCCCTAAGTTTTTCGGTCAGTGTTTTAGCAAAGCAATAGAAAGCAAACCTGAACACCAAGAACCTGGAAACACCCAGCCTGTACCCCAACTACTGATAGCATCTGAAATTGGAAGCCAGAGTTTGAAAACTGATTGATATGACCCCCTATCAGGTTAGGTAGCTCTTCTTAATGGCAGAAGTCCAAATCTACCTCTTTATCAGCGTCACCTACTGGACCAGGCTTAAGTAATACCAAGTGCTAACTGTGTTTTGTTTTGCAGATTCCAAGCATTCTTTTAGAGGCACCCTTTCACAGGATCCTCACAACAGCACAGTGAAGAAACCATTCTTACCCACCATGCCAGCGTGGGAACTGAGGTTAGGGAAAACAGGGTGATTAAGCAAAGGGAGGGGGTCTAGTGTCAGAGCCATGAAATCAGACAGAGTCACAAGTCCAAAGGCCATGGTCACTACAATCCTCCCACCCTGCCCCACCTGTCCACCCTGGTCACCTTTCCATGGGCCAGCCCTTCTGTTTCGTTTTTTTTTTTGTTTGTTTTGTTTTGTTTTTTGGATTTGTTTTTTTCGAGACAGGGTTTCTCTGTGTAGCCCTGGCTGTCCTGGAACTCACTCTGTAGACCAGGCTGGCCTCAAACTCAGAAATCCTCCTGCCTCTGCCCCCCAGAGTGCTGGGATTACAGGCGTGTGCCACCACCACCTGAAATATTTATATGTGTATGAGTACACTAGTGCTATTTTCAGGCGCACCACAAGAGGGCATCAGATCCCATTACAGATGGTTGTGAGCCACCATGTGGTTGCTGGGATTTGAACTCAGGACCTCTGGAAGAGCAGTCAGTGCTCTTAACCACTGAGCCATCTCTCCAGTCCTAGCCCTTCTGTTTCGTAAAGGCAGCTGTCATGCTTGTGACACATCTTCCCCTTCAGTTAAACATTCCCAGTGCTTCTCTGTCATTTCTTACCGTGAAGTCCTTTCCTTCCTGGTCCCGCCTACAGAGAAAGTCCAGTCCTCGAGCACAGGACTCCTTCGGATGAAGTCTGCCCAGATCAATGGAACACAGGTCTCCCGAGCCTCCACCCCAGACACGAGCATCCTACAGCGTGGGGATCCATGTCTCATCCATGTGTGGGCTTACTCACTTCTCACTCACACATATGAATAACTCGCATGTGTGTTTGGATCTGTCTTGTTCTTTTGCAACAGTCTCCTAGGAGTCCTGGGAGACAAGGGTTATGTGAGCTCAGAAAAAAAAAAAAAAAGAAATGCATTTAATTAGACTTTGAAATGTGTAGACAAATGTGAAACCTGCCCAGCTCTCTCCATCAGGCACACAGGCCCTGTCTGTTCTGGAAGGAGAGCAGCCCCCTCCCACCCCTGGATGTGGGTGAGTGAAACCATGTCTAGTGATTGCATCTGCACACATTTCCAGCAGCTCCAAGCGTCTGGCAGACAGGAAACAAGTCAAATGACTATTCTTCCCAGACTGCTTTTTGCCAAACTGACTGCCACGGGGCCCTAGGAACAGAAGTCCCGATGACGCCAGCTGGCACCCAGAATGTGTGTCCGAGCTGGGCGAGAATCCTTGGGGAGGAGCTGGACTTGCAAAAGAGCTGGAACCACCTCATACCAGGTGGGAACAAACCGCAGGCCTCTAGGTCTTAGAGCGCGCAGCGGGCTGTTGACCCCGACCACTCGCCAGCCAGCGAGGCCAGGCGGTGCTGCTAGCTTCGCATTTCTTCTCATTTAAAAAAAAAAAAAAAAGGATTTTTAAAAAAATTTTATCGTATAAGTCTGTGTGAGAGTGTGGGTGTGGGCACATTTGTGTGGGTACCTGAAGAAGCCAAAAGAGGGTGCAGTTTCCCTGGAATTGCAGTTATGTGCGGTTGTGAACTGCCTGGCATAGGTGTTGGGAATTAAACTCTGGTCCTCGGGGAGAGAACTGTATGTTCTTAACTACTGAGCCATCTCTTCAACCTTTATTTTATTTTATTTTATTTTATTTTATTTTATTTTATTTTATTTTATTTTATTTTATTTTATTTTATTTATTTTATTTTATATTTTATTTTACTTTACTTTACTTTACTTTACTCTATTGTGCGTGCATACACGCATGCCTCTGCAGGCTATAAAAAGAGACAAGCCTGGAGCTGGGGTTGGAGGAGGTTGTGAGTCACCTGCTGTGGGTGCTTGGAGCAGAACTGGAATCCTCTGGAAGGACAGGAAGTGCTCCTAACCACTGAGCCATCTCTCCAGCCCCCGATACAGCTTTCTAAGCCCACAGAAGGCACAGATGACAATTGTGGACTCAAGGCCAATAACAATGTGGGCCCTATTTCTTGATCTCTAGATGATAATAAAACACACCTGGCAATGCTTCGAGTGGATATTTCCCCAGATGCTTCACACGTGAAGGCGGAATGGCTTCGGTGAATTCAGCCGACACCATGCCAGGTGTGGTGTCACACTTGGGAAGTAGAGACAGGTCATCTGTGTGAGTAAGAGGCTAGCCTGGTCTACATAGTGAGTTCCAGAACAGTCAGAGTTACATAGAGAGACTGTTTGTCAAACAAATCACCAAAAAGCACCAGCTGGCAGCCTCGGGGCAGTTAGAGCGACGACGGGCAGTTAGAGGTCGGTCTCCGATGGTTTGTGCCTCATGAGGGAGCTGTGATCTCCCCCCAGACAAGCATCCAGAACCCCAAGGCCTGGATAGCACCCAGGAAACAGGTTGGTAACCAGAGCCCCTGCATCTGGATGCCCGTTGTCAGAACCACTCCGCTGAGTCAATGCACTGAAGGGTCCCAGCACAAGGCAGCTGTTTCAGAGTGTAAGCTCCGAGCTGAGCCTCTCACACGGCCTCGCTGCATACTAGCTATAGGGTCTCCGGCACCTCCCTTAACCACTCTGTGCCTCCATTAAGGGAGGGAAATGGGGGTGATAATGGAAGCAACTGGCAGTCTGTCCGAAGATTTAAAGTTGGAGCCGCAGCTGGCCGGTTGGAAGAGTTCACCGGGACCAAACTTTTAAAAATTGCTCTTATTAGGCTTTTCTTTATCTTGCGTTTATGCATAGGTGTACTCCGGCCCGTCATGGTGCACAGGTGGCAATCAGCGGACAGCTAGTGCCAGGTGGTTCTCCCCTTCAGTCATGGAGACTTGGGGATTATACTGAGGTCCTCAGGCTTGGTGGCCAGCACCTTTCCCCCACTGAGCCAGCTTGGCACCCCTGGCATTAGCTTTTATCCATATAACAAAGGCAGGACTTAAGGGGCTTGGAATACAAGCCTAAGAAAGAAGACATCGTCTCCTCTGCATTCTACTCTGGAGCTACGTTTGCTAATCAAATAAGCCTTAGTTGATGGTTCTGCCCTGTGCCAGGCTCTAGTCCGGAGAGAGATCCAAGCCAGCCCTCTGGCACTCCGCTTTACTTACTACGGGCTGTCCATGACTTCAGAATGGCAGTCCCCACGGTCTCTGAGCCCTAGTCCCTATCCACGCCACTTCTGGTTGCTCAACTTTTGCCTTTCCCCCTGCGCTCATCTGGGGACACGAACCTAGATGTGGTATTGAGACATACGTCACTTGAGACCCCAA